>JBAMYA010043788.1:0-38195 GCA_037176975.1 Arrhamphus sclerolepis | reverse complement strand
AAAAGCAATTGTTTTCAAATAATCTGATTCTGTTTATACTTTATTATACACACATATATGTGCGTGTGTGTGTGTGCATGTCCAACATCACAACTTGATGAGTACAGAAGAAGTTAAGAGCAACAGCAATTTAGCATTTTTATTGGATTAATGTCATGACAGGTAGTTCTTGGTTCGTGTGCCTTTTGTGAACTTGAACATATCTGTTCAAAAAAACCTCATATTGGGAGTGGATCTATTTTTCTTTGTGGTCCAGTGTAAGAGTGGGACTTCCAGAATCCTCGGAGTGTTTTTCCTGTGTTTGATTTCTTGTGCTTGTGTGAGGAGCTTGGCCTCGCTCACAGAATAAACAGTTGGATGGTTAACAAATTGTCAGTAAACAGTGTGAGGTTTAAACAGCTGCAATATGCTCATAAATCGGCTCCAGCCTACGGGTCTGAGGACATTGTGGCTCTGCTGAGGTCTCCAAAGACATGGTTGAAATGGCGATTAAGTCCTAGTGTCCAGTGTTAGAGGAATTTTAGAGACTGACCTCAACCAAGGAGATGTCTGTTAAAGAAGTTGGGGGTAAAAAAAAAAAGTTTTACCGTGTTTCTGATAGTCCATGAATGATAAATGAATCACTGGCTCCCTGATGTCTGTGATTCATTAACACAACACTTAATTGATGGCCACCACAGCATTGTTCAGCAGCTCCACTCAAAGCTGCCTTCATTTGTTGCTTCTTTTCTGATCCTTTTTCGCAACAAGTATGAATTGCGTTTTCAATTGCGGCAATCACAGTGTAATTGTTCTATCTTTCTCTCTTGTAAGAGGCGGTGTAAGCTGGTATTAGGTGAAGCCATAATTACAGAGCAGCAACACACGCATGTGGTGTCATGAAGCAGGAATGTGCTGTGGATGCGTGGAGAGGAGCAGCAGAGAAGAAGAAGAAGAGCCAGCACGGCCTTTTCCATCAAATTGTCATAATTTGTAACAAATGGAAGTGTGTACAGATCGCTGAAAGTTTGGCGCCTCACTTGTCAGGGCTCATCGGTTTTTATGACCCTGCCAGAAATCTGGGTGTAATCTTTACACCTCAGCACTGCGTCGCCCCAGAGATGGGGCCCTTGGGAGCCACTCATTTGACATGTCACATGAAGCTGATAAACACAAAAAATGGATTGATTGTGGAAGATTTTTGTAAGCACAAAGCTGAGACAGCATTTTCTCTTCCCGTGTTTCTTTTTTGTGTCTGTATGATTAAAGACAAACTACAGGAAGTCTCTCTGGGTGCTGCTGGGTCTTGCTCCGCCATGATGCTGGACAGGCTGTGGATGGTCCCTGCCCTTTTGGCGCTGTCCAGTCTGGCTCTCGGGAACCAGGTGAGCAGCGACTCACTTGCTGCGCCCCGGGTCTTCATCTCCTTCAAAGGTAAGGACCCCCCACACTTCCCAGTCCTCTATTTTCCTGTCTCCTTTGTCACTTCGCTGGCGTGTTTTGAATATTTCTTGCTCGTTGCTCCAGCGCTGGTTTCTCCAGCTCTGCTTGATGGGAGAATGATGGCAGGACAGTTTTGCAACTGGAGCATTTGTGGCTGTGATGACTGAAGGAGTGTGCACCATCACCAGAGCCAAGCTGAGAGACCGCAAACAAATCAAGAGATTTTCATAGACCCCCTCCTACCCAGACCTCTGGGCCCTGTAATAACCACCAGATGCTTCCAAATAGCTTATATTGCACAAACAAACAGCAGACTCATACAATGAAGATGGTTTATGTTTTGTTCATACTTAATTTGAAAGAGTTCACATCCATGATTGTTGTTTTGTTTGATTCTTCATAACACAAACTCTAAATTAGACAGAAAATGCAATGAGGAGCATGTAATAGCTCTGTGGCCATTGTGTGATTAATCCCGAGAGGCTGATGTGTACTTTAGGGGGAAGTTTTTGTGCATTTCTGCGGCTGCACAGATCTGGCGAGATGGGTTGCTGGGCTCTCTGGGGTGCGGAGTTAGGGAGGATATTATCAAGAGCAAATTGCCAGGATCAGCCGAGCAGAGCGACGTCCCCGGGGCCCGTCCTGCTCAGAGACCAAGCCTTTGATTAGCATCCAGAGAAAAGCAGAGGGAGTGAGCTGCAGCGGCGCCCCTGTTTGCTTTCCTTCCCGTTTCCCAGCGCTTGCTGGTAGTACAAGTTGACTTAATTAAGTGGACTGGCACGGTTCATTGTGAAAGGCGTTTTCCTTCTTTAATCAAATGGGATTTAACACATCAGTGACTGCGCATCCAAAGCTCAGCTGTATTTTTTGTTTTGTTTTGTTTTTTTCCTTTTCATTTTCCAGATATCATTTTAGTCTGAGGCTGGGTTGTTTTTGAAGAAATTGCTTGTGTGCGTGCATGTCTGGGTTTAATCTATAAGGTTCTCAGGGAGAAATAGGTAGATGTCTGAAGTTATCTGAAATATATTAGAAAGCAGTGGAGTACAGCGCTGGACTCCTTTTGCCAAGATGGAAAAAGCTCGGCTCTGCTGCTTACCTGTGTGTGTTTGCCTCTCTAGTCAATATGAATTTCACAGTCTGCTGCTGCTGCCTCTCTCAGAGGAATGCCCCCCCTCTCCATTCAATATTATGACTCTCTCTGCCTTAATTGCTTTTTGAGAGGCCCATGTAGTCCTTAGCCAGGCAAGCTTGCTGCTCTTCCCCTGATGCACCCTTGTAGTGTCATTTTTTTTTCTGTGCTTGAACTGCTTGGAAAGGCAGTTTTCCTCAGAGCTGCAGCTTTAATTGACTACAAGGCAATCGCAGACAATAAGCATGTTTTTAGTGTGGGTCTTCAGAAAGAACTCATTTTATTATAAGCTTGATATTTCTAATATTTGATCATTATGGACGCTGGACACAAAGAGGAGAAAAAGAAATTAAATTGTAGCAATGAAGCTGCATGTTGTTCTCAGCGTCAGACTTGTTTCAAACTGATTAACTCAGTAGCCAAGGAATGAAGTTAAGAACCATGACCTTTATCTGGGAGGCCTTCATCCCAATAAAGCAGGTAGTCGAGTAAATCATGAGGCCTAATCGCTTCACTTTAGCTCCATGTTGTCTGCACAGCTTTTATGACAGGAAGACAAGGGTGTCAAACTCTGTTTCACCCCGGGCCACATCATCACCATGGTTACCACTAAAGGGCCGGTTATACTTTACGTCTCAATGAGCTATGTTGTCAGATTTCCTGGACTCGTAAAATAAAAAAAACAATATTCTCAAATTTCACCAAATTTGCAACTCTAATTGAGGCTCTTCAACTATAATAATAATAATAATGATGACAAAAAAGTCAAATGATTGCAAATAAAAAACTGACTGAAGTATCAAATTTCATCAAAATTGTGACCTTTATCATAACATTTAGACTTTTGTACTAAAATTACAATTTTCTTTCTTGTTAAATCACAAAATTTGAAAATAGTTGACTTTTTTTGTCTGAACCTTTTTCTAACAACCAAAACCTTTTATCATATGAGCACAAATGACTCAAAATTGTGACTTTTCAACTTAAATTAACTTAATATTTGGATGGAAAATATAGACCATTTGCAACATTTTGACATAAAATGACAACAGCCATACAAACAAAAAGTCAAACAAAACATAACAAATTTCTGTTATAAAAAAGGAAAGTTTTAACAAAAATCAGCCACTTTGTGTTTTAAAATCATGACCTTTTGACACAAACCAGCTGCTCTCCACCTCAGTTATTCCTCTTTCATCGGAACTGAATCAAACTGGCAGTCACATTGAAATCTTGTCTTTGCACGCTCTGGCGGGCCCGATAAGATGAAGTGACGGGCCAGATGGAGCCTGCGGGCCTCGAGTTTGACACATGCGGCCCCTTGAAATGCTCAGTGGACGTATAGGAAGTTTAAAAATGTGCTCGTTTAGACACATCTTTAATGAGGATTAGTGTTTGTAAAGTATGACAGATATATCTGGGTGGTAGACTTTGTTCGGGCTTTATCGTGTCCTCTTTTTGTTGAGGAGAAAGGCCAGAGTTATCAAGGCAGCGCGGGCTTTCCTCAGTTCAAACAAGAGGTAGCTGTAATCAGTGTCAGTTGAAAAAACTGACACTTTCATAGAACAGCAAGAGAGACTGAAACAAATCCACAAACGCTGACGTTTGAAGGGCCGCCCAGACACGACGGCTGTCTGTCACCAGCAGTCTCCAGAGAAGGGCTTTTATCAGAAAGTCTTCATGGGGCTGCTGAGGAGAGGCTACACTTTCCGTCAAACAGAAATATTTGTTCCAAGATAGTTTGTTGCCAAGAGTGTTGCAATTTTGACAGCAGCTGTGTCAAAAAATAAAATTTTTAAAAACACCTAAGGGGAAATAAAGGGGGAAGAGTTATCTTACAGACTTGAGAACAGGTGCTTTTATTGTCTGCAATGAGTCACACCTGAATGTGTCCTGAGCTGAACTGCTGGAAGCACCACCAGTTCATATACATTTTAGATTACTTAACTGGTTTCTCAGAAACTTGCTTAAACTTCCCCCTAATTTTTTGGACAGAAACCCGCCTGTTGAATTAATCACATCCTTGCATCACTGAAGCGTCATTCAGTTTTGTAAGCTCAGTGGAAGTCTTTAAATGTTTTGTGCCCTGGAACAGTAAAGACATCATTCTTGATTTAATTCTGGTTACATTTAGGACCACTAGATCGTCCCACTTTGAAAATGTAAAGCTCTAAATTAACATGTGAATGGCTAGTGTAACTGCTGCCTCATGACTAAATTATGGACTCCTCATACACACTTTTTTTTCATTATTTCTCTTGGGTCGTGTTGTGAGATACACAAAACATGAGATTTTTCCTAAAGGGCAAAACGCCCCCTGGGAAGTTTTTGCCATGTTTTGTAAAGAGTGTAACATCACTGCTCTTGGCCCACATTCTAGCTATGACATATGCGACTTCAGGCAGATCCACATCTAAATCCATTATTACGGCTCTGCTTTTGCAAGCTCTTTACCTCACATGAACCTCTGGCTCATCTGGATTGCTGTGACTTCATCCACTTGAATTGTTTTTTCGTTGTCTAAGTTATGCTTTCCATCATGTGTAGCTGCTTACATGGAGGCCGACTTCAGTTTTTCACCCTCTGATTATATAAACAAGCACCAGGTAAACACCGTTTCAGAATAAACAGCAGGACAGAGTCAGGAAGCTCTGAAAAGCCATGCACGCTTAATGTGCAGCCAAGGGTGGAGCTGTGTTTTTTTTTTTTGTGTTTCCCAACAAAGGGCATGGCAGATTTAGCACAGTGCACCTCTCACCTTTCCTCAGTTTGGTGTTAATGATACTTGGAACGGACAACCACAGCATGGCAACTGTGGCCTGCTTGTACAAAGGAAAAGTCCTTTTAAATGCCACAACATCATAAGGATTACAACAAGCTTGCTCCTCCTCCACCCATGTAGGGGCCAAATCCACTGGGATGACACGGGAATGTGGGTCAGCTTCACTACAACACTCGCACACACGGTGCAGGTGACAGTATCGGAAAGCACACTCCAAATATATCTCATCTGCACACGCTCATGTGAATGACTGGCTACTACTGCTGACTTTTTGGGTGTGTGTTTGGGTGGGTGGGTGTCAGGGTAGAGAGATAGGAGATCCCCTTTGGCGTTTAAATGCCAGGCATGCCGGGATCTGTTGACCCATGTTACTCAGCAGGAGGAACAACTGCAGATGAGAATTAAATCATTAAATGTGATTTTTTTTTTTTTTTTTTTTTATATAAAGAAGCTTGTTAAGAGATTGGCTGTTTATAAGTCAGCAAATTGCAGTTCGTCTCTGGGCTTGCCCTTTTACTGCTGCTCTGTCACATACTGGTAAAGGTTTAAAGCTGGGGTGTCAACTCAAGGCCCGTGGGCCAAATCTGGCCCGCCACATCATTTAATCTGGCCCTAACTAGAACATTTCTGAGGAAATTTCAATACGCCTGCCCGTTTGACATCAAAAAGTGGAGTCACTAAGGTGGAGAGGAGCTGATTTATGTCATGATTTAACAAACGTTTGCAAAGGATTTTACAAAAAAAATGTTCATTTTTGTCAAAACTCATAATGTTTGTAAAATAAAATTTTTCTCAATGGAAAAAAAAAAAACATTTTTAATTTTAGGACACAAAGTTGAAATTATACAAAATTTGCAATTTTATGACGAAGAAAAATTGTGATTTTAAGTTTAAAAAAAAAAATCACAATTTTGTGACATTTGTGACTAAAAACTCTTGGATGTTAAAATAAAGTCTTGATCTTGATCTAAAATTGTGATTTTACAAGGAAAAATAGTGTTTTCAGTACAAAAGTCTCAATTCTGATACAGGCTATGATTTTTGTGAAATTTGAGATTGTATGACAAAACCTCAATTAATTTTTTCTTTATTGAAAAATATGTGATATTATGAAGTTTTTAATTTTACAACAAAGTTAACTTTTTTATGAAAAAAGCTTTTTAAAATTTGAGATCATACAAAAAAATAATTAAAAAAATTAAGATTTTAGTGCAAACGCCTAAATTTTATGATAAAAATAGCAAAAAATCACCAGCTGGACATCTGACAGCACAGCTGGTTGAGAAAAATAAAGAATAACTGTCATTTTAACGGTAACCATGGTGATGATATGGCCCAGCCCTGCCTTCTGTTACTGTTGTTCATACTAGATGGTGCCATGTGCTTGTGCAAATCTGCACATTAGTGATCAGAATATTATTGTTTTATTCACTTGACCAGTATCGACTGCATGAATCTCTGAAGTCAGAGTCTTTGCTTGTTCATTCAGAATTGACTGTTCTGGTAAGAAACCTCACTGTGTGTCCCTGTTAATTTTTTTCCCTCCTTTATAACCCGTGAGCGAAAGCTCTTGGCCCAGTCCCCCTTTCCGTTTCTTGTTGTAGATCTAATTTACCTCCAACATACTGGCCATCCTTCGCTCTTTAACTGTTATATTGCAGTGTTGTCCAACCGCATGCAGGAGCCGCGAAACCACTGCCCCAGCCGTGTGGCACTGCCACTGATGTTTGGCTGTGATCTCTAATTACTGCTTGCGAAGGCTGAGACCATATATCCCCACGGCTGCAGAGTAATGACTGAATGGATTGAAAACCACCGTTGCTTTGGCCATGTCCCAGACCTCAGCCTGTCTCCACAGCAGCTGAACACAGTTATATTTAGTGTAAAACTCTGTCACAAGTCATTTGGAGCGTCGCGGTTAACCACTGAGTACTATTACTGCATAACTTGGTCCAGAGAAACTTTACATCCTGCTGTGACGACACAGCTGTCTTAATTGTGAGGTCCACAAGCCATTCTTAACGGTGTGATGTGTTCCAAAATAAAAGAGTGCGCATGCAGGAGAACGAGGTTTAGCTCAAGTTAAAATAACAGGGCTAAATAGGTAGAACCTATGATATGAAAGTTGTATTTTCAACCTGCTGCATGGAGGTGTGTGCATTTATGTTTCATTCTCACCATAATGAGATGAAGCCCATTTTAAAACCATTTTCTTTTCATTGATTTTCACTCAAATCATGTCGAAATAAAGGTGATTGTTCAGTAGCTGCAACGTTCACCCAACTTTAGGCATGAGTGATTATCTATTCTGAGAGTAGGCGGTGTTCATCCAGCAGCCTCAGACTGACAGGTCAGTAATCAGGATTGATTATGTGTCTGTCTCTGAGCCCCTGTAACCTTAACTCTGCCCCCTGTCCGGTACTGATAGAAACTTGATTACATTTCATTTCCAGACCAGGTAGCACATTGTCTTGATTCAAATGTGCTAAAGTCAAAAGTAACGGTGCTTGTAAAGTGGGGGGTTGGTTGCATTTTTGCATCAGTGGAATTTGTGTCTGTGGATAGTATTTCAGTTTGAAAATTAAATAAAGATGGGACCGATCCAATCCACTGTCGATATCAGGGACTGGGGTTGGATAACAACACTGATCCAAAAAGACAGATTTATAATCGTGATTATGTATTTATATTTCTACAGTCCTTCCACATTAAATTCAAATTTGAAAACTTTTAAATTGCGGCCTTTGCAAAACCCACTTTACCTCATGTTTTCCATCTTTCATGCTGTACAGATAAAACATTAATTAACATTGTTGGCAGGTCTACCATATGTCTGACTGGATTGCAGCTAAAAAGTTCAGTTTCTTTGCTTGTGGGTACTTAATGGAGAGATTGCTGTTTTGTGTTTAATGCACGCACATCGTTAGGACCGCGGGCCAAATCTGGCCCTCCACTTCATTTTATCTGACCAGCGACGGCTGGGGAGAGCTTCTGCTGATAACTGGAACATTTCTGAGGAAGTTTCAGTTTGACTGCCCGTTTGATTCGGCACTGACATCAGAAAGTGGGATAACTGAGGAGGAGAGAAGCTGATTTATGTCAAAAAGCCAGGATTTAGCAAAAGAATTTACAACAAAAAGTGGCTCAATTTTGTCAAAACATGTGATTTTTGTAATTTTTTTTCACAACAAAATTTGTGTTTGTAGGAGAAAAGTTTCAATGACACAAAATTACACAAAATTTGAAATTTTATGATGTTGTAATTTTATGTCAAAATGTAACAAAAAGTAAAAAAACACACAATTTCGTGACATCTAATTATCTGTGTGTCTATCTGCCTTTTACAATCAAAGTAATTTTTTTGAAATTTGTGATTTTGCAAGTCCAAAGTCTCAATTTTATGATAAAGGTCTTGTTTTTGTCAGATTTGATATTTTATGAAAAAAATACTTTTTAATGAAAAAAAAGATGTGATAGTGTTTTGATTTTTTTTTAAAGAATTTGTGATTTTGCAGGAAGAATTGGTGATTTTAGTTTAAAAGCATCAATTTATGATGAAAATTGTAAATTTTGTTAAATTTGAGTTTTTAATACAATCTTTTTTTTTTTTTTTTAAGTCATGTCTGAGTCCAGAAACCAGCAGGAAACCTGACGCCATAGCTGGCTGAAAAAGTAAAGAATAACTGCCCTTTAATGGTAACCATGGTGATGATGTGACCCAGGATAAAACAGTTTGACACCTCATTTTAATGTATGGTTGCATTCTTAGACTTTCATCTGTAGTTTTGGAAATGAAATGTACTTGTATTTGAGTTTTATAGAGGATGCTGCTACTTTCTCCCCAGTGCTTGACATGTTGGACAGATGTGACAAAACGATGTGTGTGTTGGTACCCATCACCACATCGTCTATGTTCAGCAGTACTCTCACGTCCGCTCTAAAAAAGGAGCTCACATGTCGCTGGAAATATAATTGCAGTGTCTTGTGTCGTGTCTTCCATGTGTCAGCTCACCATTTACACTGTCTGGGCCTCCACCTGGTGCTGAGGCTGCGTCTCCTGAAATATCTGTTTCATTCTCTCCCTGTCATGATCGTTAAGTGCATACAAGCCTTTCTTTATGATGGTCCATGAATTGAGACATTGTGTTTCAGTGTTATAGAATATATTCACTTGGCACGTTGTTCTACTTGACTCTCCCGCCATATGGCAGCAAGGTTGTAAAGTGTATCACAAGCTGGTTGGGTGGTCCTAATGTTTGACAAAAGAGGAAGTAGTGTTAGTGCTGAGGTTCTCTGTCTCCAGCATATGGCCTTTGCTTGCTGGAGTATTGTTGTACGTGCAGACACAGAGGTGGTTGCAGATAACACGGTTCTTGGACGTCTCCGGGGGTTGTTCAGAGTTGGTTTGGGCTCAGTTTCACTGTGGAGCAGCCTCATGGGTCAGGTTACAGGCTCTGTCAGTGGCTTCTTGGTGAAATTGAGATTGCCTCTGAAAAAGACAGAAGACTGAGTGTTGTCTGTCGTCTTGTCTTTCCTGGGCATCTTGTTGCATCTGTTGCCTCCCTCCCTGAAATACTCCCCAGTCACCACTGTGGAAAAACACCGCTGAAACTGTCTAGATCACTTTGATTCACAGGTGTAGCATCTATTCCATGTTGGTTTTGGTTTTAGAAGCTATAGTTGTGCTTTTTTCCAACTTCTTGTAATGGCAAATTATATAAAATTAGAACAGTAATATTACAAAAAAAGAGATCAGGCTGCTGCACTTACATCTTTTCTACCAAATCAAAATATGGTTAAAAATGTTTGGGGAGTAAATGATGCTTTACATCACAACCAACTAAAACGACAATACTTACTTATTTCCTGTAATCCATAAAGCTGCCAAGGTTTGCTTTTCCTTCAGGCTGGTGGATGGAGACCCTATCAATGTCATGTGAGCTTAGACGCCCTCCTCTTTCATGAAGCCGTTAATAGATAATCACATAGTGATCTCAGGCTTCATTATTGGTGACTATAGGCTGACATATAGTGCATCTGCAGGCCTTTAAGACATTTTCTTTGTTGTATATTTACAATTTCCTGGGGAACTTGGTGTTCTTTTGTCACACGTGAAAATAAGGCATTAGTAGAAACTGGATGAACAGGTTTTTGCACTTAGACGAGCTTTGTTTTCACACTGCCCTTGGTGTTTAACATTATATATTTTTAGCTTTTTTTTTTTTTCTCGTGGCAGATTAGGGTGTCAGGTGTAATAATGGTGCTGGCTTGAGATGAGTTATTGTATCCAGTTCAAACCTGCACCCACATGTTTATACAGTATTTAAAATAAAATAAAAGAAATAAAAAAAAAAAAAACAACAATATTGCGTGATTTACTACATGTAAGCACAAGAACGGAAGTAGGCTAAGTAGGTCATGAGGTGGCAACTGGGCTCCTTTATGAAGAGTGTATCTGTATTGTCATCTAGACCAGGGATGTCAAACTGTATTTCATCCTTGGCCACATCATCACCATGGTTACTGTTAAAGAGCCAGCTTTCTCTATTTTCTCAACCAGCTACGTTGTCAGAGTTGCTGTTAGTTCCTGGACATAGATGTAAAAAAAAAAAAAAAAGTAAATTTTTGGCATAAAATCATAAATTTCACAAAATTTGGGAATTTTATCATAAAAATTGAGCCTTTTCTCTCGTGTAAAATCACAAATGAATCACAAAAAAGAATTTGTGAAACTGTAAAATCTGAAAATTCTAGATATTTTTTTTCCAATAGCCGAGTCTTTTTATTGTAAAACTACAAATGTCACAAAATTGTGATTTTAAACTCAAAATGACAACTTTGTGTTGGAACATATCTCATATATATTATCATATATATATATATATATATACATACATATCATATATATTTTCTAAAGAACATGTTGACATAAAATTACAAACGTTTCTATGACTTTAACTTCTTGTCCTAAGATCACAAATTTTTGTTATATTTATATTGTATTATTATTATATATATTTTGTTAAATTTACAACAATCATGAGTTTTGACAAAAAAAATCACTTTGTTATAAAATCTTTTTCAAATGTTCCCTAAATTGAGCCTTTTTGACATCAACCAGCTGCTCTCCACCTCAGTTATTCCACTTTTTGATGTCAGCTCTGAATCAAACGGACAGTCACATTGAAGTTTCTTCAGAAATGTTCTAGTTAGAAGTATAGTATTGTCTTTGCACTCTCAGGCCTTGAGTTTGACACTCCTGATCTAGACAAAGGGACGACAAAGTCATCAGCGCGAGTGCAACACCCTCATCGAGCTTTTTGGTGTGTAAAAATGTGGATGATTCTCTTATTTTAGACCTGCAGCACCTGCAAGAAGTCAGCCAATCAAAACACTCCCTTCAGTCCACGAGCAAGTCCTCCAGAATACTGCAAAGTGTCATCCTTCAGTCTCACTTTCTTCTCTTCGCTGTCCATATTAAATTCAAAACCCAAAGCTGGCACGCTGGCCTCTGGCCGCTTCAGGTGCATGTCCACCATCACCTCCACTTCAACCTGCACCTCCAGGTCTGTTTCTTCTCAGCCCTGTTCTGTGTGAAGTTGCAAGAAGATGCTTGGCTCATTTTTTCATACAAATAGCCAAGTCTACACTTGTTGGCTCTTGTTCCTTCCTTTCAGCAACCAAATAGTTACCTTGCTCTAGCCTGAACAGTACAGACACTCCCTTCCATCAGTTGGAGGCCTTACAGCCATCTGCTTGAAATACAGCAACTTGTATTGCCATTTTTGTTCCAACTGTAGGAGGACTTTTCCTTGTCATTTTAGATAAAATTGTATTCAGTTTGTGGAAAACCTTCTGCACACTCCTGCAACCAGTTAAGGACGTTGTTGTTTAACCTGTCGGCCCTTGGTTGGTACAGAATTTCCTCTTGTAAAGTATCCTGAAAGGCATCAGTAATACCTCCACAACTCCAAGAGAAAACTAAACAGCTCAGCTTTGGTGCATAAAAGACAGAAATACAATAAGTCTGGCTGTCTACATCAGCAAAAACTCGAGCAAATATTGGCACTCTTACCTCTGTCTAATCAAAGCTCTAAATTAGAGAGTAACGAACAGCCTCAAAACAGTGGGATTAATGTAACTCAAACTGGTCTGCAATTTCTCAAATGCAAACCTCCCTATATTTTTCCTTGTTTTGTACCCAGAGTGCAATCATTATCCACTAGTGATCAAATGCAAAGCTTTCTTGCCAGTAGAGGTGCTGGTCCAGGTTTGTCAGTTCTTCATGCATGCATACATCTTCAAAAAACTTAGGTATGAGGGAATTTCTCTGAAAGATCAAGCAGGAGGTCACAAGGCTGACTGGAGAGGTCAAGACCACAGGTCTCCTCTGATCTCCAACCTCAAAGTAACTTCTCACTCTCTGCCACCACAGGAGTTTCAGATGTGTAATGCAGCCTTCTCCTCTCAGACTCAGAGAATATGACCTCTTATATTTATGACCAACGGGAAACACGCCGTGGCAGGGATGGTGCTTTGTGTTCATGGGCAGCTAACGGTAAAATCCATGTAAAATGAACCCAACTGTGATTGAACAACGTCTGGAAACATTTTCTTGTGTGACCAAAACTGCACTTAGGTTTCAAGTGTCTCAGTGAGACTAAGCCGTGTAAATAAAGAGCAATAAATAAATAAATAAAAATGTGCCTTATAGCATCCAGATTCCATTGTGCTAATAGTTGGTTTATTTTGGGGTTCATAGATCATAAAAAGAAAAAACAACTGTGGAACGTGAAGTGACCCATGGACCTTGAATTAAAAATAAATAAAATTGCTTTTAAATTAATAATGAGTTCATTGTCACTTAAAATACCACATACATGTAATGGATGCTGAGTTGATTTTACAACTCTGCCTAAAATCTACTGTAGTTTTTTTTTTTTCTTCAGTCATTTTCCCAGTTTCTGGTCTGTCGCTATTTTTTTAAAAGCATTTTTTAGCTGCCTTTGCGGTGATGTGTGCTGTAGCTCTGTGGATTGATTGTTGTTGATGTGCGACGTACCGTGAGTGACATGCTGCAGTCCCACCAGGATGGGTCCGGGAACTTCCTCTGTCTGGTGTCTGCAGAAAGCGGGCACAGACGATGGTGCTTCGTAAGAGTACCCGACTATTCCTTCATATGAAATAGAAACTGAGACTTTAACGTGAACAAAAGTCCTTTGTTCTAGTTTATTCTTTGCCATCAAAATCTTTAATGAGAGGTTTTGAAAATACTAATTACAGGAGAGAAACAACCATTATGCCATTGATGATGAGGTAATATGGAAACAACTAGATGTAGTGCAATGAATGTATATTGATGTAAATGGTGTTAACGTCTGCTTCTTTTTATCAGTAAGAAAAGTAAGTAAATAAGCATTTGATTAGATTACCACTGAAATAAAATGGTGGAACTGAGACTGAACATCAGTCATGGTGTCATTTAACTTTAAACAAGAGGCTTTTGAGTTTCAATGGAGGGTTTTCTAAAAAAATAAACCAAAATGATGACCACTCAAAAATGTCATTGTTTTTATTAATCCAAAATGACTGTAAATATTCTTGAAGAAGATATGGAAAATGAAGGAATACATTCCCAGAAATTCAGTCTCAGTAATTCCATAATGATCTCATGACTGGATGAGCTCTGAGTAAATGTTTTACCAGTCTGGCACAGCAGCTGATAAATGTGAATGATGGAGAAACGAGAGGCATCCTGAGGTACTAACATGGGCAACTAGTAGGTGGCAAAGTATTGATTTTCTACACTACTGTGCCTCTCCTACTTATTGTGAGATAACATTGACCCTTTTCAGACCTGCTTTAAACGTGTCCTAGGAAATCTGATCACAAGTGGCTAATGCAAAGTCTGAACACATTCCAAGACGGCATTCAGATCCGATCACTCCTGACGCATTTGAAGGTCATCCGGGACGCACTCTGGAACGCAGAAATGTCCCAGGACACATGGGTCAAACTCAATCCGGCCCACCACGTAATTTTATCTGGCCCGCAAGAGCATGCGAAGACAATCATCAACTTCGAACTAGAACATCTCTGACGAAGTTTCAATGTGACTGTTTGTTTGATTCAGTTCTGACTTCAGGAAGTGGAATAACTGAGGTGGAGAGCAGCTGCTTTATGCCAAAAAGTCAGGATTTAGTAAAAGATTTCACAACAAAAAGTTGCTAAAACTTTAAAATCCACTTTTTTTTGTATAAGAAACATTTGTCATTTTAGAACAAAAAGTTGAAAATATAGAAAAATTTGTAATTTTACAACTGTTGTAGTTTTATGTCAAAATGTTGGAAAAAAAATTCCAACAAAAAAAATAATTTGTGTCATTTGTGATTGTACAATACAATTAGGGCTTTTTTTAAAGTGTACAACAAAATGCAATTTTCTTTTATTTTATTGATTTATTTTTTTTACAAAAAAATGTAATTTTACAAGAAAATAACATTTATAGTAAAAGTCTCAATTCATGGTAAAGGTCATGATTTGTGAGAAATTTGAGATTTTATTCTAAAATAATTCACTCTTTTACAAAATAAGTATTTTTTAATTTTCTATTTTTGATTATACAAGAAAAGTGTGTTTTAATGACTGCAATAAAGCTTTCCTTGTATTGTATCCTGAGTTGTCTTGTGCACATCCTTTGTTGAAAAAACATCTGGCAGTGCTCCTGATTTGCAGTTATTTCAGGCTTCTTCTTTGTTTCCCTCTGAGAGTTACATCAAGTTATTTCCAGCTGCAGTCTTTGGCCATTTAAAGATAACTGTGAATTTGTTGTTTGCAAGTGAAATTGATGTGCATATTTGTTTGCATATGGAGGGAGAAAGTCAAATTTGATCACTTGCAGTAAGTCAGGGATGTCCAATCTCCAGTCCTCGAGGGCTACTGTCCTGCACGTCTTAGATGCAAATCAATCGTGAACAGACTTGTGCAGACCTTGATGAGAAGCTGAGGGTGATTCATTCGTTAGAATCAGGCGTGTTGTCGCAGGGAAACATCTCAGACCTGCAGGAAAGCGGCCCTGGGTTTGAGGACTGGGTTTGGACACCCCCGACTTGAACATTTTAAAGCCATTTGAGGTGTGAACACATGCACAAGGAGGCAGATTTTATGATCACGCTGGCCACTTGTGATCAGATTTCTCAGGACACATGCTAATGCAAGGTTAGACTGAGACTTAATACGCATTCACTGTCACTTTCATGCTTCAGATTGGTAAATGGCTCATATCAAGCAATAGACATTGATGTGGTTGGTTGCGAAAGTCAGAGGAAGCATTTTTAGTTTAAGTTTTACCCCCTCATTTAGTAACATATGAGGTTTTGCACCATCACAGTTTGTTGAGGGGAATGCATAGAAGACACCCAAGAGTTTAGCCCATAAGAGCACTCGAGCTGAGTACAATGCACTTTGATGTCTTTGTAGTAGTATGGTTTTGAAATGCTGATTTGGATATTTGTCTTTTGCTGCTTCCTGACTATTGGTGGAGTAGGTGTTAATTGCAGTGTGTGGAGATGGACTCACACCCACTGAGGCCCTGGTGGGGCCAGAGGTGACCCCCACAACAGGTTTTTTTTTTTTTTTGTCTACAGCCCATCCTTTCAGGAGCCCTCCTGCAGCGAAGCTCCTCCCTGATAGCTGAAAGGGTGAAAAAATGGAAACCCTGGCATGCACTGCAATCCCTTATGTTGTTGTTGTCTGCCGTCGCCCACACACTCCTGCCCTGTTAGGGTCCTCTAGCTGCAGGGGCGTTTGTGTAGGTTTGCCTTCTATTCACAGAAGTTCATTCACATTCTGGGAGATCTGGGGGTGGGCGTCAAACTGGCATCAGGCCTTTTTTGTCAATGAATGCAGCACACAGCATCCCGCTGGCCTTTCTCTGTGCTGCCACAGATTCCTCAGTCCAGGTCCAAGGAGGAGCACTGTGGAGCTCCAGGGAGAGGACAGCAGTGGTGAAAAATGATCTCCTCCAATGGAGGGAAAATGAAAGTCAGGAGCAGCATCCTGGCTTCCTGCCAGATCAGTAGTGCACAATGTGTTGCAATATAAAAGGACAGAGGCTTAGGAATATCTGGGTAAATGTTTGTGAAACTCTTCGGTAATGCCCTAATGTTGATCTCCCTGCTTGTCTGAGCGAGATCCTCATGCTCTCAAGCTCTCTCATTGTTTTGTAAATCTTGAGATGAGAGAGGGTGGTGTTACTGTGTGTGTAAAGTCCCTGTTTGACTTCTTAACTTGGTTTTCCTGCTTAGTCCTTCAATTGAGGGTTAATGAATACTTTATTACCACTTTACTGTGTGGATCCCTATTTAATTCCCTGCCCCCCCAGAGACGTCCTGTGGCGTTTCCCAGAGTTTTGAAGCAGCCTGCTTTGCATTTCCTTTCTATTGGAGGACAAACGGGCCTAAAGTTTGAGATGAAACGCTCGGGCAGAGGGAGGGCAAGACCGATAAGACAAGGAGTGTGTCAGCTAGGATTTTACTCCTACTTCTTCCCTCTAAACTAGGGATGTCAAACTCTATTTCATCCCAGGCCACATCATCACCATGGTTACCCTTAAAGGGACGGTTATTCTTTTTTTTTTTATACCTCAGCCAGCTGTGATGTAAGATCTACTGCTAGTTCCCCCCATCCCTCCTCACTCTACCACTTTTTTTTTTCAAAAAAAATCTCAAATTTCACAAAATGTGCGACGTTTATGACAAAATTACGGCTTTTGTACTAAAATCACAAGTGTAATTACAAATAGAAACAACAACTACAACAACGGCATATTTTCTCATATCACATCTTTTTTGAAGTGAATTTCTGTCATAAAATTTCAAATTTTACAAAAATCGCGACTTATTATAAAATTGAGACCTTTCTTGTGAAATCACAAACTAAAAAAAATAACTTTTGCTGTAAAATTGTACAGATTTTGAAAGATTAAGATTTTTTTCTTTTAAACCAAGACTTAATTATTCAAGACTAAATTATTATGCCAAGATTAAAATTACAAATGTGACTTTTTCCACATAGAATTATAGTTTCTCTGTTGGAAAATATCAACGTTTTACATTTTAACATAAAATTAAAATTTTTCTTTGTCGTAACATTTCAAATTTTGTGTAATTTCAACCTTTTGTTCAAAAGATCACAATTTTTTTTTTTTATTTGACAAAAATGAGCAAGTTTCTTTATTAAAAAAAAAAAAATCTCTTTTGAATGTTTGTTAAATCCTGACTTTTGACTCAAACCAGCTGCTCTCCATCTCAGTCATTCCACTTTTTGATGTCAGTACTGCATCAAACGACAGTCACACTGAAATTTCCTCAGAATTTTTTCTACTTATAAGTTCATGATTGTCTTTGGACGCTCTCGTGGGCCGGATGAAATGAAGTGGATTTTGGCCCGCGGGCCTCGAGTTTGACACATGCTTTAAACTGTGAATAAGAGTCTCATGGGCTGCAGTATGGATCAGGTTTTACCCCCACTCGTCCTCTCCCACCTTCCTGAACTGTGCTGTGCTCTTCCAGGTTGGAAAGAAAAGAAAAAGAACAGTACATTAGTGTGATGAGCTTTCCAGGGTAGAAAGCAGAGCTGTGCACAGAAATTCCTGTTAAGAACTAAACATTGTTGGACAGGTAGATACTCTGACTGTGCTGGAGTTCAGCTCCAGTGGTGTGTAATCAGGCAGTCATCCGTGCATTTGTCATCATTGCGGTTGCATTTATGCCAGAACAAGCTTCCAAACTCCCCCTGGGCTGGTTAACGACTGATTCAGTCACCCACCTTTTGAAGTGTTTCTTCTTTTCTGCTCATAACTCTGTCAGAAAGAACTCAGCGCTGCACCTCAACTGTGACAATTGTTTGCTGTTTTAAAGCCTGTAATTAAGTCAGTTAGCCTCCCCTTTTTCCATCATGTTGCACAGCCAGAGAAAGCTCGCAGAGGGTCCCAGCGCCCACTTCTGTCACATGCTCGACCCCACGGTGAGCGATGACTTTTTAATGGACGCCTCCCAACAGAAATAAAGAGCTAGTGCAACCAACCCGAGGGAGTCTTTAAAAATGCTGGCAAAAAGAGCAGTAATGAATAAGCAGCCCTTCCTGTTTTCTTAAATGTGGAAGCTGCATTGAGTAAAGGTAATTGATCGGAACTAATTATCAGTGGAGAGATAAACGATGGCTAGGTGAGATGCAAGGCTTTTAATGACACCGCAGGGACGGTCATTAACTCTTCCACGGCTGTGTTGAAGCTACAAGTCCTCTGTAGAGCTCAGTCATCATGTGTTGGTGTTTTTGGGTTAATCTGCAGGGCACAAAAAGGCAAGCGTGTTTGGAAGTTTTCAGTTTCCAAAGTTAACTTGGAACATTTAGAGCTTTAAGTAGATGAATACGGCACTGGAAATAGACCATGCTGGGCGTGGCTGGTTCTTTCAGTTCACCTTTAGCATACAGGATTTTGCGTTAAATTTCCATGGGGATTTGAGCTGGCGAACTTTTGGAAATTTATCATTTTGAAACTTTCTTTGGGAATTAATGTCAGTTATGATGGGTTTTAAAGGAGATTGATAGATGTTTTTGGTAATTTATCACCTACAAACATGTTTTGTTATAAACACATGCAATGACTTCTAGACATTACCTCTTTTAATATGTGTTTTTATGAGAACTGATAAGAACTGAGAACAAAATTATTATTGAACAAATAAAAACACGAATGCTGATTAAAATTGACATGATAATCAAATTTTGTGTTTTTAGTGAAATTTTAGTAGTTTTAGATTAAATATATTTGCTCCAGAAATCTGATAAAATGTTTCTTTACTGGTTGTTCTCGGCATTAAATCAGAGGTGTCAAACTCTATTTTATCCTGGGCCACATCATCGCCATGGTTACTGTTCAGCTATGTTGCCAGATTTCCTGCTAGTTCCTCAACTCTGTCCTTAAAAAAAAAGGTAAATTTTTGTTACAAAAATCACAAATTTGCGATTTTCTAAATCATGAGTTTTTGACATAAACCAGCTGTTCTCCACGCCAGTTATTCCACTTTTTGATGTCAATACCGAATCAAATGGGCAGTCACACTGAAAATCCTTTGCAGGCTCTGGGATTTGTCCCGTGGTTTGACAAATGGTCCTTAAATAGTGTGGTTTCAGTAGTCTTACAGGGACAAGAGGGTGAAATTAATTTCAATTGTTTTAACCAAGGTGGGAACTCTTACATTCCCTCTTCCCATATTCCTGTTAATTTCCATGGAAACTTTTGATCAATCAGCAATCCCTTCCAGGTTGAAGCTCATCCAGGAAGAATGTTTTGTTGCAGTTCCTCCACTGACCACTAGGTGCTGGCTCCAAAACAGAGCAAATCCCCATTGACCCCCATGTTAATAGTGCCAACTTTGCATCAGAATTAAACATATTTGAAATCTGGTCTAAAAATCATTCTTTTCACCTTTATGCCTTTTTTCTTTGTAACATCAGATACATTTATATTAAGCAATAAAGCTGACCAATCAGATACCTGTGTACGTCATTTGATGTGCTTTAGTCATTACAGTCAGTGGGTTTGAAGGAAAAATCTAGATTGGTCTATGACCTCTCATCAATTAAAATAAAATAAAAATTCCATTACACAATCACACAAGACATAGTCAAAGATAATTATATGATGACTCCATTTAATCTGACATGTCTTGTTGCTATAAAAGCAGGAATTTCAACTAGCCTGAGCTGAAACAACAGTACATGTAAGCTGAGTAAAATAAAGTCAACAAAGGAGCATGGGACCATGGGATTTTTAAATAATACCCACTTTGAGTGCCAAATCTCAGCTTGCTGTTTTCACCTCATCACAACATGTCAGGAAGAAAAGAACATTGTGTAGAATCCAACAACCAAGTCGTGTCACGTTCTGACAAGGCTTTTTAACACGCAGGCACCACATTCGCTGATGGATGAGTCCGACCTGCGTCTCCTCAGACTTCCAGGTTTAACACATCTCCACGTCTGTCTCTTTGGAGTCTACTTTAGCTGCGAGACCAATGACTCCCTCTTGAGACGTCAAGAAAATTCACTTTCATGTGTTAAATCGGAGGGGAAGTCTGAGGTCGCCCTGAAAAGAGCTGTCTTGACTCCCGACAATCAATGACACCTGATAGTTGCCCCATCAAACTGTTTCCTCTCTGATTCCCCTCTAGAATTTGTGGGTTTATTTTGAGGGATGCTTTCATGTGATATTAAACGTCTACTGATGTGCCTTTAGACGCTTTCGATCTTTTTGTCTTTACTTTGACTGATTTTAAAAGAAAGTAACTTATAAATTGAACTCATTTCTGTTTCTAAGAGAGATGGAAGTGACTTTCATGTGGTACAAGTTGAATCAGAATTTAAGGAGTTGGTTGTTGATGCTTGTGTAAAATGGAAACGCTATTGCATTTGCACTTGTTTTTGAAATAAAAAACAAAACAAAACAACAGTCCTTTCTAGCTATATATCACTGTGAACTGCACTGAGTTCTGGACTGAGCAGATGTTTAATGTGTGTCCACCACTTGGAAAATCGTAAACCACGAAATTTGAAATATTAAGACCACATAAAGACATAATAATATGAATGAACGCGTATTTTATGTCATTGTCTGTATCATAATATGACGATGAATGCTTCACAGGAGCCCAATTAAAATACTGAATGGACATTAATAACAAGTAGCTTGCTCTGTACGGTATCTTTTTTTTCTCCCTAACATTTAAATCCAACAATAATATTTCTTGGTTTGATACATTTGTCTGTGGTCTTGTGGTTTTGTGCACAGAGTTTATAAATTGCTGCAATTAGCAGTGAAACGTGAGCATTTCTGAAATGATTTGCATCTATTGAAGACAACTGAAAATGCATAAAGCAGAAAGAGCTGGCTGCATAGTTGAGACAGTTCTGTGCAGAGGTGTAACCTTTAAAGGACACTTGAGGTATTATGATTGATAAGACCAGATATGGAGGCAAACACAGGCATCTGTGTCTTTGTTTGCAGTAGTGACTGACAGGTTGTTTGCAGAAATGCAAGTAAGCTATGAAAAATCAAAGTACACAGAATTTGTTTTGTATCACTTGATTGTATTTCTGTCAGTCTGTTAGTGTCAAGTCACACACTCTTTAGTTTTGATTAAGCTCACGTTGGCCGTGGCATCGTTTCAGTAAGCTTCTTCAACGTTACAACATTTCTTTCTGTCCACATTTGGATTTATTTTTCTCCAGGATCTTGTGTTGATGATGGGAACAAAGTCTTTTCCCGCACATCCTAAAGATTCTCAGGTCTGGACTCTCCGTGTGTGAAAATGATGTCTTATGCTCCTTGAAACACTCTTTCACTATTTGAGCCTGATCAGTCCTTCATTGTCATCATGGAATATGTCCGTGTCATCAGGGAAGAAAAATAACCTGATCATTCAGTATATTCAGGTAGTCTGCTGACCTCATAATGCCCCTGACCTGAACCTAGACCTGAACCTAGACCTGACCAACTGCAGCATCACTTCATCCTCTGATGCTCCATCACTTTGGAACAGAGTAAATCTGGACTCACCAGACCACATGATCTTCTTGATTTGATTTCGCCAAACGTTTGATCGCTGATCATGATCATTTAAGATTTCTTTCTGACTGCATTTCTTTGTAGAAGATGATGGTTCTCCACTATTCTTATGGTTTCTAATAATGTGTTGGGCAGCTCTTAACCCAGTTTTAGTAGTTTCAGCAATCTGCTTAGATGTTTTCTTTGCTTAATGCATGACGATAATTTGGCCTTTTTCCACAACCACAGGATGTGTCCTCTGACACGGCTGTTTAAGAAATAAGAGGCTGCTCACTGCATCAGTTAGAGTTAAATAACTTGTTGAAGTTGAAACATCATCATCATGCAGTAATTATCGAATAGGAGGCTGCTATTTATTTGTTTTGTTAAATCCAGGTGGTGACAACGGCAGTGTACATTGAAATTTGGAAGCACTGAGCTTACACTGCTATACTGACGACAGAGCTCAGCATATGACATTTCTCTCCAAGGGGTTTCACATTCTTTCAAAGTAGTAAGTTATAACCTGAAGTGGACTGAAAAAAAAGCTATAAAATGTGCAAAAACTACCCATTTTTGATGGATAAATGAACATTATGGGCCGAAAAAGGCAGTGCTTTAAAACGATCTGCAGCAATTATTCTCTCATTATTTGCACTGTAAATATACTGAAGTTAATCACACAAATATTTCCAAATAACTTCTCGGCTGAGACACAAACTATACATATGAAGACTCGACATTCTCAAGATAAACCTGCCTGGGGAGATATCATATTCTCTCCTCGTCTCCAGGAGACCTCTGTTTTGACTTGTCTCACTTAATTGCTGTGTCAATGAAAATGTTTCTTTTCTTTTTTTTTTCTTTTTCTTTTTCTGAAATATGTGCATACGTACATGTGTGCATGTTTGAGGGGGGTGGGGGTGGGGGGTGAGGATTGGGACTGTAGCTGGATGTTGCCCCGCTGTGTTGATGAGGAGTTTTTGACTAATATATGAAAAATTAACTTGCGAACTCAATCACATTTAAAGCGTACGTCAGTTGTCTTTGCACATTGAACCTTCAACCCTGTTAAATCAAATAATTGTATCAAATGAAAGGTAATGTTATCATGAGAATCTGCTGTACATCAAAGTTGCCAATGATACCATACCAGGTCAACAGCCCTCACAGTTAAATCGTAGTTCTCTTTGGTTACATCCCAAATTGATGATAAATTGCGAGGCGTTTCAGGGCCTCATAAGAATGTGGGAACAAGGTGATTCCATCAGAAGACCAGTTAACTGAGTTGTCCTCCTCCTCCTCCAAAGAACAGAATCAGACATTCTAATAGTCCTTACTAAATATGCTTGAAGCACCAAATTATATTTATCAAGAGTGGTTTAAATTTTGTCTTAGGAGATCCTCAGGGTGGAAAAGACGAGTGAACATTGTTCGGTAAAAATTCCTTAATGTTTCTGTTACACAAACTCATAGAGCAGTTGCTGTTTACTGCAACTGGGTGTCCCTCGAATTGGGTCATGGTTCACTTTTACAGCACCATCATACATATAAGTTTCCACTTGACATTTCACTCACAGCTGCACACATCGATTTGTTGAAAAATGACAGGACTGCCCATGTACAAGAAGGTCATCTGGGTGTATGGCTGGAAACTTTTATTTCAAGATTCTTTTTGCCCTCCACTAAAATCCTGTGTCATGCTGCTACCGTCCAACTATCCTTCTTCTGTGCTTCCTCTATTTCCCCTTCAAAATGTCAGAACGGAGAATTCAGAGATTAAAACGGCGGATGACCCATAGCTGGTGTTATATATGTATCTAGGGTTTCCAAAGCTGCCGCAGTGGAAAATAACCTACAATCAGTTATCCTCGCAACTCAAAAGAACCCTCATCTCAGGAAGTGGTGCCTGTCATCCTGCCTGTCAGTCAGACGTCATGGCCATCAGGTCTGTGGGATTTAAACTGCAGAGGAGATATCCTCACTGGTCATTAAAATCTCTCATGGAGGTTGAGTTCTGAATTTTGCTGAGTTTAAGTGTATTTCCACAGCTGTCAAGATGTCTGCATGTCTACTGGCTTATATGACTGTCACCTCAGGCATGACTGAGTCGACAGAGACAGGTTTCCTCTGGATTAATGAGGAATAATGATGGTGTGTCAGATATATATGTCTGTGTGTGTGTGTGTGTGTGTGTGTGTGTGTGTGTATACACACACACACATATATATTGTAAGCTTGAATTATGGATGTGTGAAAGGTGAGTTTATCTTTTGAAATGATGAAAAGGATATCCTAAAGTGGTAACAAATAGCATTCCACAAAAAAGAAAAGTTAAAAGGTGGTCTGTTCTCGTCATTTTATTTTTGTTTTGTTTTATATTAAGCACAGCTACCAAACAGCAAGGCCACTGATCTGAACACAGCCAGTCTCTTAGAGAGATTGCAGCCTGTGGCAGATCATGATGTTGCCACATTATCTCAAATAAGGAGGGCAGGGATTGAGAAGCTTAGATCAATGAGTCATGATGGGCAGCTCAGAGCACTTTCAGCCGCGGCAGGATGCTTACTGTTACGATTTAGCTGCAGCGCATTCCAGCGCTCCCTCAGCTGCTTCCCACCAACCTGCAGTGAGACCATCCTGGTAGAAAAACCCTGCCGGATTTTCTCCGGATTAAGTATCGAGTCCATGTCAAATATGCTGTCCAGCAATAATAAGAGAGGGCATCAACCTTTTCACCTGACGCTTCACAGATTTGCCGAGCAAGTCAGTAGGTTCATTTCCATGGCTCGGTTTTACTTTATTTGTGGATTTTGCTTTTAGTGGAATGTAGGTGTACATTCGGATTGGCGGCCTCCTTTTGCTCAGTGGTCTCATATGTTTCTTTTCATGTGAACAGGATTTATGTTTAACTGAAAAGAAAACTGGCCACTAAGTAAAAGGTACTTAGTAAGTGTTTTCATCCCACTGAGAACCAAGACTTGGTGGGTGGACTGCTCTTTACTCCATGTCTCCATTTTGTAGCTCTGATCATCATTCCTTTAAGTAACACAGACTCATGCCTACCACTTCATTTTATCTGGCCCTCGAGAGCATGCAAAGACAATGTCAAACTTCTAACTAGAACATTTCTGAGGAAATTTCAATGTGACTGCTGGTTTGAATCAGTTCTGACATCAGAAAGTGAAATAACTGAGGTGGAAGTCAGGATTTAGTAAAAGATTTTACGACAAAAAGTTGCTCTATTATGTCAAAACCTATTTTTAGTACCATTTTCTCAAGTAAGCCTCAACTGTGGTTCAAGCAAGTTGGTACAAAGCATTATATCCTGTGGTATTCTTCTTGCAGCTTGAGGAACAAACATTTCTGATCTTAGAGCAAAAAGTTGAGGTTATACAAAAGTTAGAAATTTTATTTTGAAATTTTATCACAAAAGTTCTAAAAATACATAAATAAGAAAGAAAGAAAATTATTAAAAAGACCACATCGTAGTTTTTCTTTGCACCAACTGTTTGTCAAAATTGAATCGCTGTGCAAAAATTTAATTATATGTCAAAATGTGAGGAAAAGTTGATACCCCTGCCCAAAAAAAAAATAAAAAAAATAAAAAAATCACATTTTAAGTCATGGTTGCTGCTTGGGGAGCACAGGAATTATATAGACAAAAGAATAAAAACAGATATACACATCATCATGTAACATTTCATTCAACATTTAAGTGTTTTAACCTGTCACCTAAAGAAAAGAATCTAGGAAATGAAAATAACCCCTGTAAAGTAGCTCAAAATATTAAAGACACATCCAATACTCTGGAATGTATACTAGCTTTGTGTCACTTTGTCAAAATTCAAATTTTTAGGAAAGCTGATGTGGTGAACGGACTGACCAATCAGCAGCCATCCACAACCAGGTTGAGGCTCATTAAGGAAGTATGTTTTGTTGCAGTTCCCCGACTGACCACTAGGTGCTGTACTGGCTCCAAAACATTGACCCCCATGTTTTTTCATTTAATCTGTGGTTACGTAATGAAAGCATTTATGACAAGTGTACAGGGGGTGATTTTTTTTTTTTTAACCACTTTTATGGAATAGTGTGTTTTTGTTGTAACATTTATGAGTTTCTCTCCAGGTTGAAGTAGGTCATTGCAACGTTTGCACAATCATGACTTTTTGAATTAGCTACTTTTACTACTGAAATAGCTGCTCAACAGTCTCCTGGCTGCTCTCCTTATCTAAGTTTATTTTCCTTTTTTATTTTATTTTTTTATTTTTTTTAGAAATATCCTAGTGATTGTCTTTGCATGCTCATGCAGCAGAAGTAAACACATTTACAGCTTGGTACAAAACTTTATTTTGGCCTCCATGAAAACTGTACTGGGGGTGAATTTTTTGAACCACATCAGATAAATTTATATTAAGCAATAATTTAGATTTAGCAATAAAGCTGACCAATCAGATGTCTGGATTCATTTGACCTAAAATGATTTGATTTAAAATGCCTTTCTTTTACTATTCGGCATAGAGTTCCCTCTCTGTGTGAGTCTCTGACTATACTCTCTACATTTTGGCTGATATTGATCAAACGTGAAAGAGAAGCCCCTAAGTGAATGTGTAAAATGTCCTGGTAATCAATGATTGACAGTTTCTTTTTTTTTCTTTTTCCTTGTTGAGGTCACCTTGCCAATTTCAGTGTGTTGCAGAGCTGCAGGACAATCAAGTGATGAGTGGGAAAACAGGTTTGTTTTGGCTGAACCAGAGGGAGGTTAAGCTGTAAGAATGACTTTCAGTCCCAGCGGTACTTCAGCTCCTAGAGGACAACAGGAGAAG
The DNA here is from genome assembly GCA_037176975.1 of Arrhamphus sclerolepis. NCBI lineage: Eukaryota > Metazoa > Chordata > Actinopteri > Beloniformes > Hemiramphidae > Arrhamphus > Arrhamphus sclerolepis. Next base: position 11,427 of record JBAMYA010043788.1, on the reverse strand, counting down.
AAACAAATCTTTGTACTGCTCATATATCTGATTACAGTGAGACAAAATGCTGCTGGGATGTGCTTTCTTTTCTTTTTTCTTGCTCTGCAATTCCAGCTGCAGCTAATTCAGCTGGGACACAAGCAAAGCACCATTTCGCAATTAAATTTAGCTAGTCAGTAAATTACAATTTGCCTATGTTTTTTGTAGACGTTTGATTGTTGAAATGAACACTTGTTGAAAAGAAGTTGTATAACCATGCAGTTGGGGCTCAGCCAAAACAACCTGTGGGTCACTGTTTAACCGGCTCCAGCCTGAAGTCACGAAATACTTTCTGACATACATATTTCCTGCTATATTTAAATCAAAGCTTCCTGCTAAATGAGATCCTGCAAGGCTGTGAGTGAAATGTAAAATCCATCAAACACACTGTTTATGAGCTTCTTTCATAAACATTCCCTCACTTCAGATTAAATTCAGTTTGGCTGGAAACGCGAGAAAATCAGGCAAATACTGCACTGATTTAGAAAGCACATTTCCTGAGTTGGAGAAGAAAATGAAGTGTTTATGGTGGGGCAAACAGAGGCCTTGCTTTTGAGTGAAGAGTTGTTGAGGAAGAGACTGGGAATGCTTTGGCTGCACTTTGCTCTCTCTGAGGTTTTGGTCATCAGCGCCAAAGCAAACACCTCCATATTCTACCTTTCATGAACCAGTATGAACCTTTCACATGCCTTTTTTGTTCTGCTTCTTCTCTATCATCCATCGGAAACAGGGGTGTCAAACTCTTTTTTTATGTCGGGCCACATCATCACCATTGTTATCATCAAAGGGTCGGATGTTCTTTACTTTCTCAGCCAGCCGTGATGTCCGATGTGTCTACGACGGTGTTTCTTGATGTTCTTATGTTGAGATCCTGCTTCTGGGCAGAACCAGCCTGCTCACATTCCTTCAGGGATTCACTGATTTAAAAATATATTCTTAAAGAATATAGATTGATTCTTTTGTTGATTTAATTTTGGCTAAAGTTATCTTACATAGCACCTTGTTTTGTGGGAAAAGTTCAACTGCTACACTAGAGTATGCTATCGAAATTACAACTTTTGGTCATAAATCACTAAAATTTTGTGACATCACAACTTTTTGTCATGAACAAGAAGTGAATTTTTATTTTTTTTCCATAAAATCTCAAATTTCTCAAAAACAATGAAAATGAATGAAATTGAGACATTAGTTCCTGAAATAACATTTGATTTTTAGCTTAAAAATCACAAATTTCACTAATTGCTACTTTTTACCTGTGATGTAAACTAAGGAATTGTAATTTATTATCCAAAAATCATAAATTTTAGTTGCTAAAAGAAGAACAAGAAAATGAATTTTTACAAGATTGTAAAAGTTTGACCAAAATATTCAGTTTTTGTTGTAACATTGCTACTGTTTTATGGAAAAGCCTGTTTTATGAGATTTTTTTTCTGCAGGTGGAAGTAAGAAATCATAACATTTGCAAAGTCATGACCTTTTTTTTTTTACTTCTACTTTTCATACTAAAATAGCTGCTCAACTGGCTGCTCTCCTCACCTCAGTTAGTTTTTTTTCAGAAATGTTCTAGTTATATGGTTCCTGTTGTCTTTGCATGCTCTTGCGGGGCCGATAGAATGAAGTGGTGGGCTGGGTTTGGCTCGCGGGCCTTGAGTTTGACACGCATGATCTGGAACCACCTTGTTTCTGTTTCATTTGCATGTAGAGGCACATTTTTAGGTAGTATTTTTTTTTTATTTTTCCTCACAGCACCGTTGTGCTCACCAGCTTCTGAACCACTGCAGCGCCGTGCTTGTTTGTGAGGTTCTTGACTTGCTGGTGTGTGTATGGCTGGTATGCATATTATCAGTTTGTGTGTGTCACCGGGGGGGATGGAGTCTAGGAGGGCACTCACACAAAAGCATCTCCCTCTCACTCACTTTGTCAGCCTCTGTCTGTCCATCTCCTGCTGTTATCAGGCCGATTCTATCACCCTGTTACTGCTGGAAGATTACCAGTGACAAACTGGGATGGCCAAATCGGCTTGGTAAACCCGTTGACCCTGCAAGCCACCACCAACCCCCTTAGTCACTATCTCCTTAACGGCACCTTACATGGACATAGCATGTGGTCATCCAGAATAACAGTCTTAACACAGATAAAGCTCTAAGGAGCTGTTGCGGTGAAGACTGCGTCAGAACAAATATTTAAATAACTTAACCAGGCCATTCTATGCACATATGCAATACCAATATAATTATTTTCCCCAGCAGAAGTGAAGATGACTTTGATAACATTATCTCATTATCACTTGCCATTTTCAAGCACTTCATTATGTTAATGGAAAAGGTTTAAATGAATGTTCCCATGCTCTCTCTTTTGCCTTCATTATGGATCTAATTGACATTGATGCAGAACCTCTGAAAGATCTAAATCTTAAATGTGTCAGTTTGGGACAACCTATCCCATCAGATTGATTCCTTGGTCCGTATGGGAACCGATTATCTTGCTCTGACTCAGAAATTGGATAAGATTTCAGAGCTCTAGAAGGCCCTTTAAATCGACCACAGTTTACAGGCAACAGGCTTACAGCATCAGACGGCGTAGTGGAGTCGTGGATTCATCTCTCTGCTGTCCAGCAACTTCCTGATGGGCTTTCCTCAGCAGCTGTAGAGCTGTATTAGTTGTGTTTATAGAGGCCTGGCCATGTGACCCTTGGTTCCCATGGGTGCTTGTGCTTGGGGTGTAGCACATTTCAGGCTTATTGTGGCAGATGAGGCCAATGAGGCCATGGCAGCCAAAAACACAAAGCTGTTTATAAAAGGCTAATCGTCTTCATTTCAGATGAGTGCCCTGTGAATAGAGAAAGTAAGTGATGAGGCAAAATCCAAAGAAGCTGTTGGTATACACATTCAGAAAAAAGGGATTCATTTCTAATCCCTCTTCCTGTGCTCAAGGCCTGGGAATCATGGACACATCAGAGCTCAGCTGATCTGTCAAAAGAGATGATGAAAGGAAGCGGGACGGTCCTTAGCTTTTGGTATCCATCAACATTATTTGCCACATGTAGCTGTGATTGATGACCACGTGGCAAAGAAAACATTTTCTTTTTCCTGAACCCTGCCCACCCAAGAAACAGGAAGTGTTAAAGTGGCATCATGAGGACTTACCCAGGATGAGGGAGCAGTGAGAGATTGGTGGGAGGAAGAGACCTGGAGCTGAGCCACAATAGCTGCTGTCAAATCTCAGGAAGGGCCGGAGCAAGTGGCCTCCCACACCGTGACCCCATACCAGTTTAACAAATATGGCATTCATAGTCTCAGGACATGAGTTGGCCACTGATGTCAGCTACATTTGCTTTATATATCCTTTGTCTTTTCAACAGTAAATCTCCCACTGGCCTGTCGGGATGTACCTGAGAGACACATCCAGTGGTGGCTTTTTACTCTTTTTTTTTGTAACTCAGTGATGGAATCATGTCATTTTTCCAAACTAACTTTTTTTTATTACTAAAGTTTATTATCTTCGGATAAAAAGTTGAAACTATTGAAAAAATTTGCAATTTTATGATAGCTAAAATTTTATATTTTCCAACAACGAATTGTAAAAGTTAAAAAGTCACAATTATGTAACATTTGTGATTGTAAAAAGTCTAGAACTTTTAAATCTGCAATTTTACCCAAAAACAAAATAGTTTTAAATTTGTAATTTTGCAAGAAAAAGAAGATTTTTAGAAAAAAGCCTCAGTTTTATGATGAGTTGCACATTTTGTGAAATTTAAGATTTTCTGGCAAAAATTCACTCTTTTTTAATCTATTATTTTTTAAAACAATTAAGTCCAGGAACTAGTGGGAAATCTGACAACATAGCCGGTTGAGGAAATAAAGAATAGCGGTCTCCGTGGTGATAACGTGGCCCAGGATGAAATAGTGACACCTCTGGTCTAAGTGCATGTGGATTTCTGCTGATCTGGAAGCCTGGACCGGGGAGTTTTAGAGGAGTGGCAGAAAGGTTACAACCTTGAGATCATTCAGCCACGTTCGACATAGGATCTTCCTCCTTCCTTCCCTCCTGCTGAAAACAGGCTCATTTTGATTCTGGACAGGCCATCCAGTAATGCCACTTTACCCCAGGCAAGCCCTGTTTTTCTCATTCTGCTCAGGCTGAGGAGAGATAACCCTGACCTTTAGTTAATCCCAGATTAAGACAGAATATAAAGCACTGCCACTGCTGACCGGTGACTTATGACCTCCCTGGCTCAGGCCCGAGCAACCCCGCTGACCGACACTTGCAAAGGTAGGTTTTTCCAAAGTCACATCCAGAGACGGTAATTACAACTGACCCCAGACTGATTCACAATAAAGGCAGAAAGATGAGGGGAAAAGAGTCCAGAATAGACATATGGGATAAGGATAGAGCATGAGGTGTCACTGTTGAGGTACAGGCTGTTAATAAAATACATCCATTAAAACAAAGTCATATTTGTGCAGATGTGTGCTATTAGGTTAAGACCCACAAGGGAGAATCTTCTTCCCCACCAGCTCTCCACATTTTGCATCATCTGCAGCTGGACCACCAATTGTATATTTGTTCTAGCAGATTGACAGAGAAAGAAGCTCATCTGATTTGAGAGATGATTACCTAAAATTGTCCACGGTCTTATTTTGGGAAAGATACGGCAATGTTAGGGGTGGTACTCTTAACACTTTGGTTCTTTGTTGCTCCTTGCACAGGTCACATTTGTCTGCTGTTACAAGAGTTTACATGAAAATGGAGACAAATGTGTACCTCCTCCCCCGTGTCCTCTCTGGCGGTCTATCAGCAGTCTGGACTTGGCAGACAACAGGAGAAGGGCTTAGTTGACAGGAGCCAGAGGCCCCGCGATAAGGCCGTCTCTCCGCATGAGAGCTCATCAGAGCTGACAGTGAATACAAATTGGTGCCATTAGCCGGGAGGGGGAGTAGATGTAGGCGAGGTGGGACTCTATACTGGTTCCTTTTTTTGCTTCTTTATTTGTGTCTGCATATATGTTTCTTTTATGCAATTTGATCTTGCAGTAAGTTTAAGTTTTCTTGTACATAGGTGAGAGTGAGGGTGAAGGCGAACTTAATTGGTATGTGAGACTAATTCTGTCAGAGGACTGAAATCAGCAACAGACAAAGATAGAAGACAGTGGACATGGTGTGTGTTGGTTGATGATCATCGGTGTAATCACTGGTATTGGTGTCGAATGGTAGATGTAAATGAGTGTATGGTGGTTGTGTGGTGATGCTGTGATGTGGGATGTGGGATGTGGGATGTTACCTCCCAGTTCATGTTAGCGCTGAAACAGTCCAGCAGAGACAGATAGAGCCCTAAGCAGCTCATCCAGGAAGCATGTTTTATTGCAGTTCCTCAACTGATCACTAGGCGCAGGCTCCAAAACACAGCACATCCCCATTGACCTCCATGTTAAAAGTGACAACTTTGCAGCAGAATTAAGCATCTTTTCAGCCTGGTACAAAAATAATTTTTTGTCTCTATAGTTAAAGTTTACATCCATGACAACTGTACAGGGGTGAAGGGTTTTGTACCACATCAGATAAACTTTTATTAAGAAATGAAGCCCACCAATCAGATGTCCACACATCATTTGACATGCTTGACTGACAGCTAGCCATTACTAGCCATATCACATTAGCTCTTTGACAGCTTTGTCCCACTTCTTTGCAACATGGTGCCATGTGGTCTGAGGAAGAAGAAGAATCTTACAAGGCTCTGTGTAGAAATCTATGGACCATGTGACTGGATAGTCAGTGATAAGATAGGTGGATGGGGGTGTTAGATCCTGGGGTGTGTTAGTAACGAGGTGGTAATGGTGGTAAATGTCTCCCACCGACACAGACCATGGTTCTGTGAGGGCAAACGTTGTAGCTAATGATCTGCAATATGGGAGCACTCTTAGTTCATATCCACTATGATGGTTTATATTTAATATGAGATGAGAGAACAGCAGGTCACACCTTTCACCTTTCACAAACCTCCAAGTAAAAAATAGCATATCTTATATAACAAAGCATGAACACTTTATTATGGTTCAAAATCATAAAAAAAACAGTTATCTTTGTTACATCTTCCTTATGATTGCAGCAGTACCTTCTAATTGGTCTTTGAATTAACTAGGCAACACAATAAAATCAGCTTTTTGTTAGTGATACCATATGAGAAGAAGCCTCATGGAGGCACAGGATGATAACCAACTTTGTTACCTTCTTCATGACTAAATATATCCTGCTTATCAACATAATGACTGAATACAGCTTTGAAAACCTTATCAGAACTCTTGATGAAAGCGATGCCATTCCTCCACATGTTGGAATCCTAATGCAGAAGAAATATTGAGCTTAATTATCACAAATTCTCTTAAATTAATGTGTCAAATTGTCACAAATTATTGTATAATCACATTTTTTAATAAACTGTGTTTTTACTAATTTAGTCATAAAATGACAAAACCTTTCATTAATCACTACCTTTATAAAACAGACATTTCTACTAAAATCACAGTTTTATTTCTTGTAAATCAAAAATTTAAAAAAAAAGTTGACTTTTAAAATAATTATATATTTTTCGTTTTAAATTGAAACATCAATGCATTTTAATGTACAATCACAAATATAAAAAAAAATGCTACTTTTAATTAAAATTACATTTTTTGTAATAATTTCAACTATTCGTCCTAAAATCACAGTTTGTAAAAAAGCAAATTTGTTTTAAAATCTAAAGTTTTGCAAGATTAGGGCCTTTGACTTTTGATTGTACAACACTTATTGTTTGTTGGAAAATATCACCTTTTTACAACTTGTTAAAATTACATGGTGTAAAATTGCACTTTTTTTTTCCTTTTTCTAAAATAATTTCAACTTTTTGTTTTCAAAATCCCCATTTTTTTTATATAAAAAAGGAATTTTTTACAAAAATCATGAGTTTTGACAAAAATTAGCAGCTTTTTGTTGTAAAATTGTTTGCTTAATTATGACTTTTTGACACAAAGCAGCTGCTCTGCACCTCAGTCATTCCACTTTCTGATGTTGGTACTGAATCAAACAGCCAGTCACATTAAAGTTTTCTCAGGAATGTTCTAGTTAGAAGTTTAACATTGTCTTTGCATGCTCACGCAGGCCAGATTAAATGAAGTTGTGGACTGAATTTGACCCGCAGACCTTCAGTTTGAGACTAGTCTTAAATTCTTCTGTTTTTATAGACATGCTTCTATGTCTGTCTACTTTGAAAGCAATAAGCTGTTAAGCCTGTTCATCAAGATACAAACACAAACATCCTAACTGACTCAGGTTTCGGCGAAGCTTGGAGTGCATCACAGCAGAATACCACTCCTCTGCAGGTCATGCTCTGTGGCATCACCAGATCAAATGTGCCTCTACACATTGGGAATCTTTAGGCACCTCACGATTCGAATACGATTTGGGGGCTACGGTTCGATTATTAATCGATTATCGATGCATCGCACCAAACTTTTAGCAATGTTTTTTACACTCACCGAGGAAACCTGGACCACTGCTACATTTTAGTTTAAAAAAATGGTGCATTTGTAACCAGAAACAACAGATGAATTTACTTTCATGATCTTTTATTAAAGCAAACAAAAAGATGTGATATTATTTCTAATATCACATCTTTTTTGCTTATTTGGAGAAATATTTTACTGTACCATAATGCATATTTATGATATCTAATTATTTTGTGGCAGCTCAACGGTGTTTTCAGACTTCAGTGACCAAATTATGGTGATGTAAGATTCGGTGGTGATAGCATCACATGTAACTGCTATCTTACCTGGTTTCACTGATGCCATGATTCTATTCAGTTTGGTTGTAGAACATTGGGATGACTGTCAATGAAATATCAACAAGAAGGGATGCACTATCTTGGTTCTAATGTATGCAGCAGAACTCAAAACCGCTCGTTCTCCACCGCTGAATACGGCCTTAAATCCTTTGCAGTAAATATTTCAAAAGACTTTGGGATTCGTTTATCTCTTTTCGAGGAGGGTGGAAGTTTTGTAAGTGTTCAATAGTTCTATGTTATATATTATATTATATTCGGTAGAACCGCTCATAGCAACAACAGCTGCCGGCTGTTTTCCTTCCTGCTCCGAATGGGAGAGTATGTTGTGATTCCTCATGTTTGTTGTGTTACCAACATATTTTATCTTGGTGTTAAACAGCTAACATATAGCACACCTCTTATGTAAATTACTTGCACCGTCGACCTTGTAGAAGCCAAAGTGCTTCCAAACAGCTTTTACAGTCAGAGCTGAATATCGCAGTCTGCCATGTTTGTGAAACTACACAAAAATATACAAAATGTATGAAATGTACAGAGCTATAAATCTGTCCAGATGGTGTTTTGGCAAAAGTGCAATGCTAACAAGCCCAAAGTGGGAACTGCTGCCACCTATTGTGACCTCGGTTGGCTTCCTTTAGTTCCTATAGTGGGAAAGAAAGGAGTCCAGTCAAAAGGCCTTGCCACGCCACAGCCATAACTCCACTAAACTGTGCAAAAGTATTTACTGCAGCCGAGCTTTTATTTCATTCAGAGTGACTAAGCTGAAGCGAGCACCTGCTGAGTCCTTGCACCGTTATTGTTCCCTCTCATTTAGCAGCACACCTAACCTCACGCCCACTCCTGTAATCACACAGGCATTCTTTAGCAACTCTGTCACTTCTCCCCTGGCTTTGAAGCGTATATGCTTACACAAACCCAAATAACTCATGTAAATGTTTGACATGAAGACAAGCTGTGTTGAAAGACGCCATTGAATGTCTGTGAAGGGAGGTCCTGTGCACCCAGAAAGTCACTGATTAGAAGACACTTGCTTAAAGGACAGCAGTGCAGGTGGTAGCTCAGGCCTCCGACGGGTGATCGCTTCACTACAAGCACAGAAGGGTTTTTTTAACCTCTGTCTACATGCTCAGTGATTGGCCCTAAATTAAGTGGCCACTTGCTCTGTAAATATAGTAAATAATTGTGAGAAAGTTGTGCTTTATTTAGATAGGAGAGAAGCTGGATCTGCGCCAGGATCATTCCTACTGTGAAACTATGGTGCGTGATTCAGCATGTAAAGTCACAAATCACTTTTATTTTCTTTTTAAGTGTACTAAAAAATACAAAGGTGAAAGCACATTGTTGTGTTCTCCACCCATTTGTTGTAAGATTTCCCACTAATTCCTGGAAAAAATGTCCTAAAATATCAAACTTCTTGACAAAATTTGTGACTTTTTATATTGTAAAATTTTATCACAAATTTAATATAACTGACTTCTTTTTATCAAAAAAAAAAAAATTAATCATAAAATCTCAAATGACTTTTCTACTAAAATCTAATTTTTTCTTATAAAACTGCTCATTTAAAGAAATGTTGATTTTTCTTTTTTGTTAACTAAAAGTAAAAATTGCAAACACATTTTTTATATCATATAGTCACAAATGTCACAAAATTGTTACTTTTTATTAAAATTGTGATTTTTGCAAAATTTCAACTTATATGTCCTAAAAAAATCAAAATTTCTTTTTTTAAATTAAAAAAGTTAATTATACAAAAATCACGTTTTGACAACAGTGCTCTTTGTTGTAAAGTTGCTTGTTAAATCCTGACTTTTTGACATAAACCAGCTTCTCTCCACCTCAGTTATTCTACTTTTTGATGTCAGAACTGAATCAAACGGACAGTCGCATTAAAATTTTCTCAAAAATGCTCTACTTATAGGTTTCTGATTGTCTTTGCATGCTGTTGTGGGCCAGATTAAATGAAGTGGTGGACTGGACTTGGCCTGTAGGCCTTGAGTTTTACACCTGTGCTCTAAGAGAAACACTCCAAAAAAGACGTGTGTGTGTGTGTGTGTGTGTGTGTTACTTCTGGCCATGTCAAGATAGTTTGTAGGTAGGTGCGAAAACCATTTACACCTAGCAGTGAAATTCCACACAGCAGGTCAAGAGTCAAGCATTTACGTTGCACCTTAATGAGCTGATTGCTCAAATAACAGTTTCTAGTAATTTTATAAGCATTTTCAAACTCAGGCTTCTCTCCACCATATAACGACGCTGCTCAGGTAGAGCTGGTCGGTTCTTCATTTACTCAGGTTAATGAGTCGAATCTTCCCACGAGTCCGACTAACTAGTTCACATGAGTCCTCTGCCTGCCAACGCTAACGAAATGCGTGAGTGAGAGCTGAAAGCGGAAATTAGGGATGGGACATGATTTTCGAATAGTCGAATATTCATGACGCGTTCGAATATAGAATAGTAATATCGAATGCTGTTTTGGCTTACATTGCGTTCCGCTAAAAAAAAAAAAAAAAGAGCACGGAACAAAAATGAGGGTGTTTCCTGGTTCCTAACTTAAAACCAATCAACAGAAATACCCGCGCCTGGCAAAGTTGGCGAGCGTCTACCTGTGTGTCCCTGCAACGTCGGAGCGCGTGTTCTCCGCAGCCGGTCTAATTGTCAACAGGCTGCGCACCTGTCTTCACCCCGACCACGTCGACATGTTGTTTTTTTTGAACAAAAATATGTCATAGGTTTATTCTGCTCTGACTGTTCAAATGCTTTAAACATTGTTGCCGAAACAGGCTGTTTCACCTGCGGTTCCACCTAACAGGCATGGAAATAGGCGTGGTTGCATAGAAATGGAAAATAAAATAAAATTGAAATATACTATTGTTTGATATGTGAGGTGAATTACTCAGTGAAGAGTTCACTATTCTGTGATTTGGAAGTTTATTGTTGATTCATTAAACCATTACCTCTTTCACCCTGTCATCATGTGTGTGGCGGATGAGCGGAGGGGGTCGATTTTCAAATCGAATTTCGAATAGCTTTTAGCGAATTTCGAATAGTGTTTTTGACCAAAAGTCACATCCCTAGCGGAAATACCACTGACTCAGGTGATTTAGCTGAACAGAGTCAGTGACGGAGTCAACCGGAAAACCAGAGTCCAAGACAGACTTGGCTCCACTGGGTTTCTGGTTGCTGAACTGAGTGAGTTACGGACTTGCTGACTCAGCAGGTAGCACTGGCGGAAACACCGCGGACTTATGTGGTTTCACTCCAGTCATTGATTTAAGTGAATAATAAGCTAACCCTTCTAAACTGCAGCTGTCGCCAGCGACAGGAAATGATATTTTTCAAATTATCATAACTCTTAGACCGTTTATGCTATGAACGTAATTCCAATGGTTTCTGAAAGCTGAGAAGATATATGGTACATTACGGTGTTTTGAGTTTTTGCACATTTATGTGAGCATTTTCAGTGCTTGTATTTATGTTTTAGTTTGGTTTAGTTCATATAGCTATTTAAAATTATATATATATATATATATATATATATATATATATATATATATATACATATATACATATATATATACTTTC
>JBAMYA010043787.1:0-13028 GCA_037176975.1 Arrhamphus sclerolepis | reverse complement strand
TTATATTATAACTATATATAATATAATTATTTGTTTTTATTACTGTAATGCTACTGTTATACTACAAGCACAGAGACTAATCAGATTTTTTTAATTAATTTGTTTTGTAAATAAAAAGCACCATTTTATTGTAAAACCACTGATTTTGTCATAAAATCATGAATTTATAAACACTTTTTTTAATTAAAACTTAAAGTAAATTAGAATATTGAATAATGTCATAAAATACTTTTTGATATAAAATTAAAACTTAATGTCCTAAAATCACACATTTATGTTGTGAAAATACTGAATTTCTCAATGTTGAAACTTTGTTGTAAAATTTTGGTTGAGTATTTAACATGAAATCTCAATTTTATTTAAAACTTTTACAAAAAAAGTAATGTTTTAACATAACATCTCAAAGATGAAATGTTGTAAATTTCATATAGTTGTGAATTTATATTCTATAATTGTACATTTTAACATCAGACTACTTTTGAAGCATTCAGAGGGCAAAGAGGGCAGACCTGTGCAGGTACCTGTTGTAAAGGTGGGGTGTACATCTCCATGGCAACATGAGCATTTGTGCTAATCCTCTGTGTAGCTGAAGACCCGTCAGGGCTGCGAATTCCTGATGCAGTATGACAATGACAGCATCATCAGCGAGTGGCTCAGAGTCATCCAGGACGCCATCCGACAGCTGGTAACCACAGTAACCACACTTTTACCACTGCACACTTGTGGCCGTGACGACACACAAGTCCTCATCCGTCCCTCTGTTTCAGGAACAGGACCACCTGAGTGAGGATGAGGACGAGGCGGTGAGGATGTGTGAGTATCTTCTTCGGTTTCTGTTTTTAAAAAGTTTAATGCTGAAAAATTGAAATGCTGAAATGCTGAAATGCTGAAATGTTGAAATGACGAAATAGGGAAATGTTGAAACACTGTAATGCATTACAGCTAATGCTGTAACACTGAAATGTAATGCTGAAATGCTTAAATGGTGCAATGCTGTGAAGCTGTGAAGTTGCACAGTTATAATGTTGAAACACTGTTACGCTGAAAAGTCAATGCGCTCTAACAATCTAATACTCCAATGTTGCTTCTACACTGCTCTAATGTTGTAACATTAAAATGCTGTAACGTTGAAAGGCTGAAATGCTTTAATGTTGGAACGCTTTAATGTTGAAATGTTAATATGTTGTGACACTGGAACATTGAAACGTTGGAACGCCTTAATGTTGAAGTGTTGACACCCCCCTCCGCCTCCTTCTCTAGCCTCCAGGGGCTCTTCAGGTCCAGACTCTGAGCAGAGACGAGTTCGAACCAAACTACGTCGTTTCCTCCAGCGAAGGCCGACTCTGCAGAGCGTCAAAGAGAAGGGCTACATCCGAGGTAGATCCGGATCAGTTATTAGGACGAAGAATCGAACCTCCAGTTCTTGACACTTGTCCTCTGTGTCCTGTCTCTCAGATAATGTCTTCGGCTGCCACCTGGACACCCTCTGCCACAGAGAAAACTCCAACATTCCCAGATTTGTAGACAAGTGCATCCGATCAGTGGAGAGAAGAGGTGACCTCCTGTTTTAACTGAAGTCATGTCATTTTCAGGGGTCTGAGACAAACAAGACCTCTGAAGAACAATTTCAACAATCTAAAATAAAAAATTATATCATTATAAATATTATAAAAAAAAAAAACCCAAAAAACAACATTCACATGAGCTGTCTCTCCAATGGCTGTAAAACTGCCCCACATCATCAGCCCTCCACCGCCCTTCTGGGTACTGCGTACCAGGTGTTTCTGCTAAAATGCTGTTCCTGGAGTATTCTAGAAATGTTCCTGCAATTTTCCACCAATATTCCATCAGTGTTCCTGCAACATTCCACCAATATTCCAACAATTTTTCTGTTGCATTCCAGCAAAGTTCCTGGCAATATTCTGGTAGTGTTCAGACAGCGTTCCCCAAACATTACAACAATATTCAAAGTTCCAGCATTGTTCCAGTTATTTTCCTGCAATATTCCAGCAACAGCAACACTGTTCTGACAATGTTTTTGTAATGTTCCAGCAACATTCCAGCGATGTTCTTGTAACGTTGTCAGTCTGGTTAGTGGATCTGAGGGGTTTCTGCTGTTTTCCTCCAAATGTGTTTCTGGTTCTGGTTTCCTTCAAACATGGAGCTCATGTAGGACCTGAGAAGATCTGTGTGGAAACGTGAAGGTGAGATGTTCTGTCTTCTCTGTGCTCAGGTCTGGATGTTGATGGGATCTACAGAGTGAGTGGAAACCTGGCTGTCATCCAGAGGCTGCGTCACAAAGCCGATCACGGTAAGAACTGGACCATCAGAGTCCCCCAGGGTGCCCCCCAATGTTCCCTGAAACCCAGTTAGAACAAACCAGACCTACAATCAATCAGCATCTTCATTCCTTCATCCATGATGGAAGAACACACAAAGTAGCTGATGATCAGTCTGACATCCTGGTAGTAGACACGCAGGATTCTAGAACATCAAGACCATAGTCCTCCAGGGGTGTAGACCATGAAGACTGCAGACCTCCAGAACTGTAGTCCATGAAGACTGTAGACCTCGAGGACTATAGACCATGAAGATTGTAGACCTCCAGGATTGTAGAACATTGAAAACCTTTAGAACTTTATAACTCCAGTAGCATAGATCACCAGTACCATATACCTGCAGTGTAGTAGACCTCCAGGGCTGAAGAAAGATGGATATCCTCCAGGACCAAAGACCATGTAGATTGTAGACATACAGGACTGTAGCCCATGAAAACTGTAGACCCCCAGGACTATAGACCATGTATACATAAACCTCCAAGATTGCAGATCTCCAGGTCTGTAGACTGTGAAAAATATAAACCATGAAGACTGTAGTCATCCAGGATTGTAGACAGTTGCTGACATCCAAAGAGAAGCTGCTGCGGAGAGTTGATTTCATAAACTTCTGCGGCTTTTCATTCTTGCTTTGCTGTTTTGTGACCCTGCAGAGGAGCAGCTGGATCTGGAGGATGGACAGTGGGAGGAGATCCATGTCATCACCGGAGCTCTGAAGCTTTTCTTCCGGGAGCTTCCAGAACCGCTGTTTCCCTTCAGCACCTTTGACAAGTTCATCGCTGCCATCCGTCAGTGCACACGACAGCTGTGATTCCTACACCTATACCTATACCAACAACACCACAACCACCAACTTCTACACCACCAACATCAAAACCTCCTACAATCCCTTCACCAACATCTACAACACTGTCAACACCAACAACACCTACACCATCTGAAAACTCCTACAATATTTACACCAACAGACAGACAAGACCATCAACAACACCACCACCAACTTCTACAACACCACCAGCACCTACAACACCTACACCACCACTAACAGCAGCTCTGTTTCTTTATTCCAGAAGTTCCAGACTACAGCCTCAGAGTTTCCTACATGAAGGACTTGGTTCGGTCTCTGCCTCTTCCAAACTACAAAACCATGGAGCAGCTCTTCAGACACCTGTGCAGGTGAGTTCCGCCCGAGTTGTCAGGACCAGAACTGCTGTCACACTTCTTTTCCTTTCTGCTGTTCACCACAGCGAATAATTTTCTTCATGTCCAACCCATCCGAGTCTGTCCTCTCTGACTCTCTCTCCAGAACATGTAACATGTCCTGTCCCTCTGATGTCCTCATTCCTGATCCTGTCTATCCTGGAATCTCAACATTTTCACCTCTGCTACATCCAATTCATCCTTGTCTTTTCCTTTGGTCCATGCTCCCTAAACCAGACAACATATCTGCTCACGCCACCATCTTCTACACCTTTCATTCTGATCATACTCTTTTATCACTCTTTTCCCTACCTGTTCTTCTTCCCCTCTATTCCACTCTTTATATTCCTTACATTAAGTCCTTCAAATCCCCTCCTTCATCTCTGCTCCGTGTGGTCTCATCATTCCACTTGAGTTCCTCTCATTCACACATTTGGATTCTGTCTTGCTATCAGGAGATCATTTCCTGTTTGTTTTGGTTCACTGGGGTTAGGATGCAATAATAACACTTGAGGACCAGACAGAGCTGGTTTGGATCTGACTCAGTTGGTCCTCTCCATTGACCCCGATGTTAAAATGTCCAACTTTATTGCAGAAATAAACATATTTACAGTCTGGCACAATAAACGGTTTAGAGCTCCAAAGACAGATTTTACATCCATGACGGCTGTAGGAGGGAGTTTATGCAGCAGTATTATTCTGTGTGCTGTTGGAAGACGTGCAGAGTTGCACCAACTACAGAGGAATAAGGCTAAGGAACCGAACAGTCAACTTATGGTGAAGAGGACTAGTTCTGGACTGAGTATTTGTGATCAGCAGTATGATTTCATGACAAGAAGGAGAACTACAGATGTAATATTAACTTAGAGGTGCTGCTCCTAGTTAGAGGTCCCCAAGTCCTTGCTCTAGCTGTGCTGGTCCTGGTGCCAGTTCTGGTCCAGATGTTATAGTTGTTAGATGAAGTGAAAACCAGTGACTGTGTCTGACCTAGCTGCTCCACTCCATCATCTAACATCAGAACCAGACCTGATTCTTGCTCCTGACACTGGTTCTGATTCTGTCCATCTGTCCTTACAGAGTGGTGGAACACAAGGACGCCAACAGGATGTCAATTCAGAGCATCGCCATCGTGTTCGGACCCACGCTGCTCCGGCCTCAGACCGAGTCGGCCAACATGACGGTCCACATGGTGTTCCAGAGCCAGATCGTGGAGCTGATGCTCAGTGCATTCCAGACAGTCTTCACTGAGCTGTAGGAGAACCTGGAGCTGCTCTGACACCTTCCAGAACCCTCTGAGGATCTTATGGAGGCCTTCAGGACATCTGCTGAACTGCCAAGAGTCTTTTGACACTCTCCAAACCTTGGACTCAACGGCCTCTCTTCCAACCTAAATCCACAGAGAACTGGAGCTGGAACCATCTAAGACCTTCATCCGTTCTAGGAGTGATCCAGAACCTCTTCAGAACCCTGACTGGTTTTGGAACTTTTTCTTTAAAGAACAAATGAACTTTGAACCCTGAGTATCAACCAAGTTTCTCTTAAATGTTTACTGAGCAACCTAAATCCTTATCAGTCAAGTTCCAGATCAGTTCCCGGTGAACCTTGGATCTCCAGAGCTGGACCATCCTGCTTCTAAATGCTACAGAGGTGAAAGTCAATCAGAACTTAAAGTGGACCTTCCTGTGTACATTTACCAGAACCTGAGTCTGACCTCCATGTGGTCCACTGAGGACCAGATCTGCAGAGATCCCTTCTGGAGTTTGGGTTCGGGTTCTAGCCAGGACTTTAAAGAGTCCAGTTTATTATCAGATCCTGGTCATTGTAAAAACTGCAGACAAAGATGGACCCAGTTGAAGCGCCGGCGCCGACCCAGACCGAGGATCGGTTCTGGTAGGTGGGCCTGCACCTTCCCTCTTCTGTTAAACCTGCAAACTGAAACAAACACTTTTATTGCTTAAAAATTAATTGTGTTTTTGGTGGTGCAACACCTGCCCAGGAAGACTCCAGGTGCTGCTTAAGCTCCACCCTTTTTAGCCTCTGATTGACAGGTGTTTCACCAATGCTGCAGTCTGACGTCAGAAAAACGTTATTTTTGTGATAGTCACAATTTTACAACAGAAATTCTGGATTTTTTTTTTCAGCAAAAACGAGCAGCTCGTAAATTTATTCCAAATAAATTTGATGTTTTCTGTCAAATAGTTTCAACCTCACAAATTTTATGATTTTACACCAAAAGTCATGATTTTGTGAAATTTTGATATTTATTAACAAAAATGTTCTTTTTGAGACAATTCTGCAAAGTTCACAATTTTACAAAGAAAATGTGATTTTAAAACATAAAGTCATAATTTCATGTAAAGAGTTTGCAACTTTGTAAAAGTTGATGCAGTTGATGCAACATTAAGTTAACAAAAATGTTAACAAAATGTCATGATTACACGGAGTTGTAATTTTACATGAAAAAGTCACAACTTTGGAAAGGTTAGATAGGATAGAGTTAAATGCTTTTTAAATAGATAAATAAATAATTGTATTTTACAGCAAAAGAAATCTTGATTTGAGCACAGAAAGTTGCAAATATACAAATAAAGAAATTTACAATTTTATGATGTAAAGTTGGAATTTAAATGAAAAATCTGAAATTTCGCCAAGAAAAAACAGTATTAAGTTAAGTTGCGGTTTTGTGATGATTTTATGGCAAAATGTCACAATTATAGAACAAAATCCTCAAACAAAATGAACAACTTTACAATAAAAAGTTTACTTTTTTTTACGAAAAGTCGTAATTTAAAAACAAAAAACTGTATCAGTATCTACAACTGTCAAAATAAATAATAGGAGTAGTACTGAAGATATATTATTTTATTATATATTATCTTCCTGGTCCTGATCTGTGTGTGCTGAGCAGATGAATTCCAGAAATGATCTCTATATTTTTACAGTCTTGTGTTTTTTTTGTTTGAACAAACTTAGAATTAAAATAGTTGTTTCTGTACATAAGATGGGATTTTACTGACTTTTATTAAGAATTAAACTCATCTGTCTAGTCCTGGTCCTGGTGGCAGTTTCATCTCTTCACCTGGAACCAGGTGTTACAATTTTCACTGGATGTTTTCATTGGTTAAGACATAAACTTGCTTGTGTTGATCAGATGTTCTGATTTTCTTTCGATCCTGTCAAAGAACAAAAGAATAAGTTGAAGTTATGATCCCACTGGCAGAACTTCAGAAGTTGGTTTTAAAGAGAAACACAATCTTTCCAGAAATTCATCAGACCCCTTAAGTCTCTGCATATGTAATTACAGAAAAAAAAATCACCACTAAGTCAGATTTCTCGTTTTATAATTATTTTTAGACATAAATTTGGAACCAATCACAGGCATTTAGAGCTGCTGGAGTTTGTGCAACTGCACACAAAAGTGTAGTTCCTCTTCCACTGCTTCTTGTCATCTGTACATTAAAATCCAGCATCATTGTGGTTCTACAATAAACTCTTTCCAACAGGAGGAAACGTGACACAGATGGAGGTTTACATGTAGACAAATGCAAGGAATGCCTATTTTAGAGTGTTTAAAAAAAAAAACTCATTTTAAACTCTACAGAAAAACTGAAAGTAAATCCAGAGAGTGAAGTTCAGCATGAACAAGATAGATAAACGGCCTGGATCCAGGTGGATTAAAGCCTAAAGTGGAACCACTGCACTGAATTGTTGTTCAGAATATTCAACATTTTAGATCCCAGCTTTTTCTTTTTTTTTTCTTTTTTTAAAGAATCATGCAAAAAGATCGTTATGTTGATATTTTAATTTAAGTAAGGTAACGCTGACCTTTATTGAGGATGGTAACGCTGACCTTCATAAAAGATGGTAACACTGACCCTCATAGGATGATGGTAACGCTGAATACTCCAAGAATAAAGACTCTTCAGTGAATGTGAAGATTTGACTGACCTGAGGATTCAGGAGCAGAACTTCCATCTAGCCTTCTGTGGACTGAATTGCACAATGAAAGTTTGTGTGTTTTACTCATTTCACATATGAACTTAGAATTATTGAAAATAAGCATTTTAAGATGTATTTAACAGCTTTTGGTCAAGGTGGAATGGTTTTAAATTTACAGCATCTGTAACTTTATCCATAGCACCTTCAGTGTAAATTACAACAGTGACATGAAGTGGTGACAAATAAATTCTATAAATTCAAATGTGAAACCTTCTCTAGATTAAGTACTGGTCACCCATCATTAAGAAAAGGCTTCCTCTGCCATCTTCCTCCTGATGGACATTTTTTAAAGCGCTACATATATTTAATATAAACACAAGAAGCTTGTGATCGAAATAAAGAATTAGCCCTCAGTAAAAGACATTGCCACAATAAACTCTCTAAGTTGTTATGTCCAGTGTGCAGGTGTGGCATGGTGTCCCCTTGTGGCTAAACTACTCTGATCTACCACTGTTATGCTCTGTGTCCAGCAATGGGTGTTCTCACTAACAAATCAACACTCACTAAAAACCAGTAGCACCATAAACTACCCTGTGAGCAGTGATAACTAACATGTCTCAGGGTCTTCAGGTAGGAACCTCCCTTCGACAGTGATTTGTTTTGTTAGTCCCACTACACCTCCAGGAGGCTAAACAGTGATTTCTATATAAATAAACTGTAAAGCCTTTATTGTTTTGTGTTCGTACTGTTCTGTTTTGGTGTTACATAATCAAAATTCCTTCTAAAATATCAGAAAAACATTATGTTCAGTGTAGTGATTAATAAACCAGAAATGAGTTTATGAAACTGATATTTTTGGAATTATTGGCAGAGGTATAAAAACAATGTGAACTGCATTTTCAGCAGAAAACAATAAAGGTGTCTTAGCAGGAGGTTTTACAGCATTATATTCTGTCAACATGTAAAACGAAGACGTGTTTCACTTCTGACATGTTTCATCGTTCAGATTGTAATGTGTTATTCAGAGCATATCAGGGCTGGGTAATCAATCAAACTGACACTAACGATGCCCGGGTCAATTGTTTAAATTATTTTCTTTGAAATAATAGATTAATGACCATATGCAATTATCTGTGTTTCCTTTTACTTAAAAAAAAAAATCAAATACAAATGTGTAATTATTTGAAAAATATCCCATGTTTAATAGTGGAGCATATTTGCAGAAAAAAACTTAGTGGTCTATAATGGCAGAACTGGTCCTAAAAGAACTGATTATTTGTATCTTATAACTGTAATGTACAACAAGTAGTGATATTGATCAGAGGTGTTAGTGTCCAGATTATAATCTGTTCTATCATCTGCTGAAAGGGTTTTTATCTGACCAGTGAGAAATGTAACATTTCTGTAAAGTACATAGAAGTTCAAGCTGCTGGCCATCACAGACTTTATCAGATACATCACTTTGTTGAAAGGCCCATAAGACTCTGTGTGTTTTCACATTACACATTATAGCAGACATTTTTTACAGATGTAGCATCAATAATCATCAGTCTTGGTCCTTGTTATAAAAAATAAACATATCCTAACTTCAGAGCGTTAAAATTCAGAGTGTTAAAATGTGCCATTAATATAGTTATTTTTTCTCATTCTATTTTCCCATGTTGTCCTCCTTCAGCTCAGTACCTACTTTTTCCTCATCTTGGTTTTCTCCAGAGAAGAAGTCATGGACACCATTAATCTTTCACTATTTACTGTATTCTTACATCTTACCCTCCTTTAACTCACCTGTTCACCTGTATGAGTTCCACACAATACTTTTGTACAGAACAATGCTTTTCTCTAAGGTCTGAGGTCCCCAACATTAATCTTTATCCTAAATGTAGCACCCCAAAATGTAGGACTCTGGAGCTCTTTACGCTCACTTCCTCCTCTGACCGCCGGGCGGCAGCAGCGAGCAACGCCCATAGCAGAGCAAGAAACCGTCGTCATGGAGACGTTTTGTTGTTTCTGAGCGGAAATTATGCAGAAATCCGAACTGAAACTCACCTGAAATAACTTGAAGCTCACCTGAACAGAGAAAGGAGGACCAGAAGGTAAGTAGGCTTCTGCTCAGGGAGTCTCCGAGCTGCGTTCAGGACCAGTCTTTTTTTCTTCTCCTCATAAAATGAGACTGATCGGTGTCAGAGTTTACGTGATCAATAAATGATCGATTAGAGCTAAGGGGTTTATGTTTGTCTTTAATGGTTGATCTGATCAGTGATGATGCGTTAAAATATTTCATTTAAAGAAAGGAACAGGCTGGATTAAAAAAAAAAAAGAAAAAATAAGACGGATTTAAAAAGAGAGAGAAAAGGCAAACAAACAAAACAGGATGCATAAAAACAAGCTGGATTTGAGAATCTAAAGATTAGCTTCATTAAACAAAAAATCCTCTGACTTCCTTAGTTTTTCAAATGAACAAATTTTAAAAATTCGAGTAACTACTTTTGCATTTATATACTTTTGCATTTTGACTTTGTAAAATTGTTAATAAAATAAAAATAAATAATAAGCTGGGCACAGAATATGTATTTATATAACATAAAATGTATATAATTAATAGATTTATTTATAAAGTAATTAATATAAGCTATCTTCCCCACAGAGATTAATAAAGTGTTGTTGAGTTGAAGTGAATTTGTAACAGAAAAACTAAAAATTCTGACTTGAACTTTTACCGCCCCCTGCCAGACTGCAGGTGTAGAGACTCCTGCAGCCCCCTGGTGACTGCAGATACACCTGCAGTCTGGTTTCAGACGTGTTTCTGAGTGACTCACTCTACCTGTGTAACATCATCAGGTGGCCGTGATGTCACAGCGTGAGATCATCGACTTCTCGGCATTGGAGAGAGAGCTGCAGGTGGCAGTCGAGTCTCAACATCGGTACGAGCGTGAGAATGAGACGAAACTGAGAGCCATCCAGCAGGGAGTCTCCTATGAGCAGTTCAGGTAGGCCCATGTCCTGGAGACACTTACAGGACATGGAGACAGTTTCTGGGTTCCTGAAGAAAATCCCAGTCCTGGAAAGTGAAGGTGTTTGTTGCCTTCAGAGGCTTCATGAAACTAAAAACTCCTCAGGAGTTCTAGAAAGGGGAAGAAGGTTTTCAGGCTATTTAACTTCACAGAAACTGACAGAGGGAACTCATATTATCAGAAATAATCCAGGTCTCATAAAATAAGTCAGTTAAAGGTCATGAAAGGCTCCTGGAACATTTCTTTGTATTTTCAGGAGTTCATTAAGTACTTTAAGCAGACTATCGAAAACATCCTAGCAGTCCGTCATTCACCTCTTCAAAGCATCAGGTCTCATTTTTGTTAAAGACCATGATTTCTCAGACTGGTTCCAGGTACTTGAAAAGTTCCCAGAAATTACCTTGGTAGCTTCATGACCTTTAAAGACTTACTGGATGCTTTAGAAGACTCCAGGGACTCTTTACATTTCAGACATCAGTCCCAGGTTACTTTTTACATGTCAGGATAGTTTAGGAGGTCCTTGAAAACCTAACTTGTGTCCCTGGAGGACTTCCAGGAGATTGGCGGTGTTTTTAAGAACCTTCCAGGAATCTTTTTTTCTGTCCTCAGAGACCTGGTCCGAGCCACCCACCTGAAGCCTCTGGACAGGAAGGACCAAGACCGGTCACCACGCAAACAGCCCTGGAACCCTGTTGCCCCGAGCAATGGTCAATATGGACGGTCATCGACTCAGTGATGTCATCAACAATTTAAAGTGGGACATTTGCAGTTAGATGTTATTTTTATTGATACAAATCAGTCTCATTACTGGAAATAAAAACCTGTCCAGGTGTTTCAATTAACCTGTCCAGGTGTTCTAATAAAAGCTGTCCAGGTGTTCTGATAAAACTTGTCCAGCTGTCCTAATGAAATATGTCAAGGTGTTCTAATAAAGCCTATCCAGATATTCTAATAAAACCTGTCCAGGTTATTACTGCTCCCTAAAGTTTTCCTTCTGGTTTGGAGAAACACACACTCCAACTGATGGTTAATGGTGCTTTATTGTCTCTTTTGGTGCTGCAAACATTTGTGACACATCATTTGCACCTCATTGTCACTGTGAAAATCTGAAACATAAAAAACATAAAAATAAACTAACATTTCTTATAAATTCATTACTACTAAATAACTACAATCTTAAAATAATATTCAGAGCAGAACAACAATGTACCGTGTGAGCCTCCAAACCATTTGTCAAGAGCTGCTAAAATCCTCTCTTCCGCTCCAAGCACTGCAGGCCCAAAAACAGTAATAACAGTCTTCAATTTCTTAATTGAATACATCACGTGACCAGATACTTTGGATAAAATGTCCGTCCAGTAGGGGTCACTACAGCTCAAATAACTGTTAATTAAACCACAAACAAGCAAATGCAACACTCAAAAACATATATTACCAAAAAAAAAACAACAACCAAGAACAACAACCATATTTAAAATGTATACAGAAATATACATACTTTTCACTGACAGTTACACAGGTGTTCTAATAGAAGCTCTCCAGGTGTTCTCAGGTGTTGTCTGGTTCCTGTCAGGAGAAACGGACCGCTGTGACATCATCAACAGCAGTTTGATTTTAGAGCTCAGTTCTTGGACCTATAAAAAAATACACTGAAAAAATTCATCTCATAATTCACAAATTTTCTTTGTTTTTTGTTTTTTCCATAAATTTATAACTTTATGTCCTTTAAAAAAAAAGAAAGCAAAAACATTTTATCGTAAAATCCCAAATTTTGTAAAATTGTGACTGTGTGGCATAAAGCTTAAAGATAATGTCATGCAGTTCTAACTTTCTGTTCTAAAATCAAGAATGTTTGCAACAAAATCGTGAAGGTTGTTACAGCTTTTTAATGGAAAAAGGGATTCCTGTGATGACATTTCTAATTTTGTGAAATAACTTTGTGGCATAAAGTCATAATTTTGTTGTAAAATTGAGAATTTTGCAACATTCCAGCAGAGAAACGTTGACTTTAAGAGTGATAAAATTACAAGTTTCTTTAAAAAAAAAAAGAAAAGTGAATTTCATAAAACTAACTTTGTTCTACAATAGGCCTACACATGGTTAAAAATAGGAATTTATAAAATTGTGACTTTTCAGTTTAATATTGCATCTTTTTTTCTTAAGATATCACAACTAAAGAAAATGTACTGTTTGGACACAAAATTACATGATTTTCTCTATGTTCCCAAGATTTTGTGGCTCTAGTGGCCTTGATTGACAGTGGATGGGGTTTGATGGTGGAAGTGCACAACAATGTACAAAAGAGCTCTTTGGAAAGTAGGAAAACTTATTATTCATCACTAATTAGATAAAATCAGAATAACCACTAATTTCTTTTTATCACTGTTGCCAGACTGACTCAGACTCACAGCTCCATAGAGTCATGCATTCATCTCATTTAACTGCTGATGACTTTATGAACTTATGGAAACTGGCGACACAGATGGTGAGGTGGGGAATTGAAGCCAGACTGCATCATGACTCCTCTCAGACATTTAATTTT
>JBAMYA010043786.1:0-13028 GCA_037176975.1 Arrhamphus sclerolepis | reverse complement strand
AAAACAGGAGACGAGGAAGCAAATTCATCCTTATGGTCTCTATTCTACCAAACAAGGAAAGAGGGAGAACATCCCAACGGGTCAAGTCACTCTTAATTTGTTTAATTAGCTTATTGTAATTTGCATCAAAAAGTTTTGCCACATCTGGTGTTAAACTAATCCCCAAATACCTGAATCCTTGCTTGGACCAGTGAAATGATACAATTTCATCCAATTGATTTGGCCACGCGCCTGATATCATCATTGCCTCCGATTTTTTTTGATTAATTTTATATCCTGAGATGTCTCCATATTCTTTTAGACACTGCATCAATCTAGGTATAGAGTTGAAAGGATTTTTTATAAAAAGCAAGACGTCATCTGCAAAGAGAGAAATTTTGTGAACTCTCCCCATGCCATCCTCAACCCCCTCTATCTCAATATTCTGTCGTATAGCCTCTGCCAAAGGCTCAATGCTGAGAGCAAAGAGGATGGGCGAGAGAGAGTCCCCTTGTCTAACGCCCCTCTCTATGTTGAAGAAATCAGAGCAGTGTCCATTAACTCTAATTTTAGATTTGGGATTCTTGTACAATAACCGAAACCAACCTGTGAATTTTTCCCCAAAGCCCATCTCTAGTAATGTTTGTTCTAAAAACTGCCAATCTACCCGGTCAAATGCTTTCTCGGCGTCCAAGCCAAGAAGCATTGACGTTTGATTACTTTTGGCCATGAGTGACTGCAGGTTTAAGGCTCTCCTTATGTTATTTGTCCCATGGCGACCCGAAATGAACCCTGTCTGATCTGGCTTTATCAATTTTTTTATATATTTTTGAATTCTGCTTGCTAATATAGATGTAAGTATTTTATAGTCCACACACAAAAGACTTATAGGCCGATAACTGGAGCATTGTAGTGGATCTTTCCCTTCTTTATACAAGACTGTGATGATGGCCTCTGACCATGATTCTGGAGGATTCCCTGAGTTCAAAACATAGTTGTATACTTTACACAGAATAGGAGCTAGTATATCAATGTACACTTTATAGTATTCCCCTGTAAATCCATCTACACCTGGGGATTTATTGTTTTTTAATTTTTGAATTGTTTCTTTAACCTCTTTTTCTTTAATTGGTTCTCCGAGTACGGAAGCCTCATCAACAGTCAGTTTGTCCAGTTTAAGATTTTTAAAAAACTCTTGTATTTTGTCTTGTTTATGCTCTTGAATTTGACCGCTGTATAATTGTTCATAATATTTAGCAAATGTTTCTGATATTGCCTTTGGGCTAGTTTCAATGTTATTAGAGAAGGGTTGTTTAATTTTGGGAACTACACGACTGGCTTGTGCTTTTTGTAATTGGAATGATAGTAACCTGCTGGCCTTGTTTCCCTGTTCGTAATATTTTCTATCAATAAACCTCAACGCACCTTCTGCCTTGTATGTAAGTATCTCATCCAATTTAATTCTGTTTTCTTTAAGTACATCTAGCACTTCTTTTTTTCCACTTTGTTTGTGTTCGGCTTCTAATCTCTTAATCTCAGTTTCTAATTCAAATTGTCTTTTAAGTCTTTCTTTCTTTAATCTTGATCCTATAGATATTATTTTTCCACGTATAGTGGCTTTTCCTGCATCCCATAACACAGAGGGTGGTACCATTCCATTATCGTTCAAAGAGAAATACTCAAGTATTGCAGATCTTATTTCTTCTCTAATGTTAACATCACTTAATAATGAAACATTAATTCTCCAGTACTTAATACATGGTTCTAATCCCATATCCAGTACCATTGTGACTGGGCTGTGGTCTGAAATAGTGATTGACTCAATTACACAGCTTTTAACCCGATATACTTCTTTTTTCGAAATTAAGAAATGATCCAAACGTGAATAGCTTCCATGTACCTGTGACATAAAAGTGAAGTCTCTTTCGTTTGGATGAAGGTGACGCCAGGCGTCTGTCAGACCTAATTCTTTCATCATATTCAACAAAGTTTTTGACATTTTAGTTGGAGTTTTTGTAGATATTGGCAATTTATCTAATCTATTGTTTAACACACAGTTTAAATCCCCACCTATAAGAAAAATACCTTCCACATTTTCTGCTGCCAAGTGGGCAAGCTTTTTGAAATTTCTAAGTGTAAAATGTTTACATTTTCCATGTGAATGCAGTATGATATACAGTTTATTGATGCTATAATATATATCCTATAAATAAGTAATTCATACCTCTGTGAGGTGAGGGTTGGGGTTGAAGCCACACTGGTTGCACACCATGGAGCGGCACTGTGTGCAGGTGTTGACGTTCGGCTTGTCGTCCCCGGTGCCCATCAGGTCAGTGGTTTTGCAGACGGGGCACAGTTTGCTGCTGGGCATGGGAGCAATTTGAGGCACAGAATAAGGGGAGGTGGGGACACTGCCTCGGTCTGGGGACACAGAAGGGGACCTTCCTGTCCTGCTGCTACCCAAATCCACCTGCAGATTCTTCCTGGCCACATGACCCTGGCCTTGATCTCCTTGAGGTGCAGCATGCTGAGGGGTATCATGGGAAGCCAACCTGTCACCTGTGCCGTGACTGCTCTGAACTCCTGTTTTCGGTCCCGGGTCTGACGGAGGTGGTCTGGCACAGGAGTAAAGAAAATACAAAACAAGGTCAATATTAGACATTTTTGTGAGATAAGTGTAACCGATTTAACTGAAAGACAATAAGCTATAATATCCTTTATTTTTATATACTCTTACTTGTACTGAGTATTAATGTCACAAAGCAGAGAACTAGAGATCTAACATCTAAATACTCAAGAGGTCATTACTAAATTTCTTCTGACAAATTACTATTTCCAAGGGTCCGGGGTCTTTTTTTTTTTTAAATATTAAACTTATGCAGCAGTGTTGTATTCACATTACACACGTCGCTGATGTATGTGACGAATAAAACTCCTGAGTTTGGTAAACTCTGTCTGCACCAAACTGATGGAAATTTACCACAGCCCCTGCTAGCATCACAAACTTTCCACCCTCCACATGTGGAAGTAAGCCCAACTATTTACCAGGCAGACTATTTAACTGGAAAGTCACAACACACCAGAGTGGAAATAACATGCATATTTTAAATCTAAATGACACTGATTAGCATTTAAGGAATTATTCAAGGGGTTGGTTTAATTTGGTGTAATTTAGTTTCTGTCAAGCAGAAAGCGGTATCCACTGTACACTATTACCACTTTAGTACTTTTTGCGTGATTGAGGGAGAGATTATGGAGGCTGATGAGAGATGAATAGAGGGCAGGTGATCAACAACAATTACGGGAAAGACTGAGTTAATGACTGAGGAGGTTTGTGGGTAAAAGAACAAAAGCACACAGGAATCAGTGAAGTCAAAAACAATCTGTGGCCAACCTTTAATATCTCTATAGCCTTTACATTTAGGATATAAATGAGAGAATATTTTTTATTAGCTTTTTACCCTAAGTGGCAGTACTTCCTCTTGAGTGGTAAAATGTAAAACCTCTTCAATTCTGAGGTCCACATAGTATTAAAATATTTTTATTGAGAGGCTTTCTGATGATGGCAGGCTCAAAGCACTGACCAGTAAAATGGCAAATGTTTTTACTTCTTTATGCAGCCTCTCTTGATGTCTGTGAATCTTTCTTTGTGGTTTGGTTTGTTTCCACTGTGAAATTGGCCTGTTCTGGCTTCAGAAATGTTAGTAAAAAAAAATAGTAAATATTTGGTTTTCTTGCTCACCCTGGCCTTGGGACAGTAGTGCAAATAATTAGAAATGAACTGAAAAAAGAGAGATGTTAGCCATTGTAAGTGAATGCCTATGACTTGAAATGTTGCACAACTACCGTACGACCTTGGTCTACTATCCACATGAAGCATACTTGTACTTCTGAAATTCACCACAACTCTTCAAACTTCATGGCCGCCTTTTTCTTTTTGTTTGTTTGTTTTATACTAGCCTTGACATGTGATGCTCACAAAAATTTCAAATGAAGCTTCAGAAATCACCTGAAATGCCTTATAACCTTTACAGAACTTAATGACTTCTACATTTTTGAATGCACATGTCCAACTGTTCGATGTTTCAGTATTTGCTGCATAACATGCTGTTATCTAATGAGGTGATTAACAGCAGAAATCACAAGTGTCAAATCCATGAATCATCCAGTAAATGTTCTGGTTCATGACAATTTGTATCCAAACAGTTGTCTTCATCATGCTGTTCACATTTTGACATCGTGAGACCAAGACGACACCAAACGATCGATCCACGTTATCTGGACATCACAAGGCTTCAAACGGGATGTTTTCAGAGGGAAGTTGCTACTGAGATTAGAGTGTCATCAGCAGGTCCAACATAGACACAGAGAGACTGGAAAAGTCACAGACATAGAAGTGGACGTCTTTGTGGCCACTTCCCATGCTCATGACCGCTTCATTGTGAACAGTTCCCTACGGACTGTGGTTAGATTTTGTTTTAATAGATCATATGAGATGAAGAAATGACCATTGAATGCTTTCACTTAAATGTCCTACTCTTATGACATAACATCACTGTTGCATTACCTTTTTACATTTTCCATAAATTACACACAAAAGTCAAATATGCCAAACCTTTTGTGAAAAGTGCTCATTGATACATTGATCCTCACAAGATACAAGGTAGTTTCACATAAGAGCTTGAGTGCAGAGAGTTCCAGAAAAGTCTGTTATGATTTATGCAAAGTCTTGATCATGACTTAATAAGGGTGATAAAGAGTTTGTAATTAAAGACAGCTTTTCAGGACATTTCTTTCGACATTCTCCTCCCTTTACAATTGGAAATCCACTAAAACTAACTTGTGGATGTGCATCCAAAGAATAAATTCCATGCATTTTTTACAAAGTGGGTAGTGAAGTGTTTGTATGAAGCTAGTTTGTTGTAATGAGTGTTACACATGACACTAAAATGACACTAATTAGCACTTCACCTGCAACCCAATATCGGCCTTGTGGGAATAGTTCAACATTTTGGGAAATACTTCACAAGATTCAAATAAATCAGATGATAAAATGACAAAACTCTCACTAGAGATTGGTCTCTAACTGCATCTACCATCCCTAAGACTACAGATTCAGTTTTGTTTCTATATATTTAGAACACACAAACCACAAGTTCAATAATGCTGACACTGCAAATTAGCTGCTTTTGATTAAAAACAGATGGGAGAACATGCTACAGCTACTGGGTAGAAAGGCAAATGTTATTTTCTTTTTCTTTTTTTCTTTTACGCCACAAAGAGACTAGGCAGACCTTTATAACGACAAGATGCAAATCTTAATCAAAAGCTGACATTTTCATTATGTGACTTTCTCGTTTGAAGAGGTTGCTGTTTCCTGTGTAATAAAAGAGGTTTTGGTAACATGAAGAAAAAGGTGAATGCTGTTTGAAATGAGCTGCCAATCAGCTGACTGATCGACTGAATTCAGTGAATAATATGACAAATCAGCAGCAAGCAGTTGCTTAGATTAGCTAAAAGACCTTCATCAGGAGACACACTCATATCATAAAAATAAATCTATGGGGGGGTGCCGCTGGGTGGTACAGTGGCTTGAGCGAGCGGCCCATATACTGAGACTACAAGTCCTCTGGCAGGGGTCGCAGTTTTGACTCCCGGCCAGTGACCCTTTGCTGCATGTCTTCCCCTCTCTGCCTTCCTGTCCAGCTACTGTTAATAAAAGGCCACTTAAATAGAATATATGTATACATATGTGTGTGTGTGTGTGTGTATATATATATATATGTGTGTGTGTATATCAATGAAATTGTTTGGTTGTGCTCAAATGTTAAAACATAATGATTACACATTTAAATTGGGTTTGCATTAAAAACAACCTACATTATCTGTGCTTCTGAACACCAGTGATCATAGACAAAGATTAAAGAGGAAATAAGATCAAATGTTATTAAGAGTGTGTCCTCTGCTCATTGTCTGTAATTGCTGCCTGGCCTTGTTCTGTCTGTAGCCATCATCAGTCTGGAGGAGTTCATTCAGGGAGCGCTGGATGATAGTTGGATCAGGGACATGCTGGAATGTGACCCCAGAGCAGTGAAGGTGGAGAGGCCCCTGAGGAGGGACACTGCGCTGGGAACCCATGGATGACTTGACCAGTGGCAGGATTGTATTCACTGGATGGACTGAAATTTCCAAGAATCAAATTATTATAATATGTAGTGTAACTTAATAATAGGTGCTTCAGAGTGTTAAAAATAAACTAATGAACATAATCGTCTTGTTTTTTTTCTTGGTTTTGGGCAGCAAATGCAGTTTTTAAAATAAAATAATCGATTGTCTCCTAAATTGAATCAATGTCATGTAACTAGTGTGAATGGTCACATGACCAGGCCTCTTTACTTCCTAGCTGCACCTCTGGGAGGAGATGCCTCAAACTTGTACTAAAGGAAACAAATAAAATATCTCAATTAACAAATATAACTGAAATATTTTGTACATATACTTTTAAAAAGGTCTACTACTGATATATAATTTGAATTATATATCGTCCCCACAGCAATAAGACTATGTAATTATATTTAAATTATCTATCTATCTATTATAGGATAGCACATAGTCATGTCATAAGTTTGGGCTGTTTATTCTATTTATCTATAGAGGTTAAAACTATCAGAGATTTTCCACTAACAACCAAAATGAAATGAAAAAAAAAATGATTACACACGTTTTAGAAACGTCTATGCATTAAAATGCACGCACTTATTTTGCAGAGGGAAAATAAAATTGGGATTAAACGGGTTAAGCTTCCTTAAACTTTTGACATTTGATATATCAATATTATTGTTCGTACTCAACTACAGTTAAAGTGCCATTCTGCATACCTTTGGAAACATGGTCAACATAGTTTTTCTCTTAAACTGAAACTTAAAATCGTTATAAATAACCATTTCTTTTTAGTTTACAAGGCTGTATAACATATCTGACGCCGCTTGATGTCGGTGTTCTTTTGTAACTATGGATGTAAACGAGTCACACTTTGAGGAACATGTTACCTTCCAGTTCCAGTTAAAAATCAAGAAAATGTGAATGCTGGACTTGAATGAGTGTAACGTTGCTAACTGCTGTATTCAGATGAGTCCTTTCATCACAGTTGTTCTAGTCCGATAAAGAAAATACAAACACGCCGTTTTTCGGACAGCGTTTTGGTTTTGTGAACTGCGAAGGCTGACTTTTTATTTCTTTCTTTTTTTCTATTTTTAAGTCCGCGACTCTCAGCTCTCATCTTGCTCTTTTTCCCATGCTCCCTTGAAGATAGCATGGGGACTCCCATTTTCTAAAAAGTTCCTGCTCCCAGGCCAATCCGGGCCGGTCCAGGGCTGGACTAGGGATGGACTAGGGATGGGCTTTTCCAGCCATGACGGTCCAACTTTTCCAACGGCCTTGT
Source organism: Arrhamphus sclerolepis (assembly GCA_037176975.1). Taxonomy (NCBI): domain Eukaryota; kingdom Metazoa; phylum Chordata; class Actinopteri; order Beloniformes; family Hemiramphidae; genus Arrhamphus; species Arrhamphus sclerolepis. The sequence continues at coordinate 5,608 of JBAMYA010043786.1, read as the reverse complement.
CACATCGACATCATGGCGTAGCGATGTGGAGGAGCGTCAGGTCGTGCTGGCTGGCAACGGAGAGTCCGGGCTTTCTTTGGAGTTGTGTATACGTGATAAAAGGAAACCAGTTTACGGAAACTCTAAGTTGTTCGACACAGAGTCACGGTAAGAGCTTAAACGTGTTTACTTTTCTTTCTGTCTTTTATTTTTTATTTTTTTAAACTTACCCGTGATTTATTTATTTATTTATTCATTTCACTGTAACTTGGTTGAGGCGGACCGTTGTTGTGCCTACCTTATAAGCGTACACGTTTATTCAACGTAGCAACGTTTAACGGACGATTAAAAAAAAAAAAAACCCACTCATAATTGTTTTATTTTATGTGCTTAAAAGTCATAGTGCTTCAATGCTTAGGGTTTTTTTTTGTTGTTGGATCATTTTCTTTTTCTTTCTTCTTCTTTTTTTTTTTTTTTACAGGTTGAGTGTCCCATTTGTAATGTAGCTAACCGGCAGCGTAAGTTTCAGGAAAAAAGAAAGAAAGAGAGAGAAAAAAGTGACACTTTTATCGTACGTTTTGAGTATATTTGAACAGTAAAAAGAAGCGGACAACAAGTATTCCTCATCTACTATCTGGACGTAGTGTTGATGAAACAAATAGTTTTTAACTGCCACATCTCTACATTTTGAGTGATTTCTTCCACGTTGCCTGAGGGCACTTTTTCTTCCTCTTCTTTTGCATTAGCGAAAGGATTTTTTTTTTTTTTCCCCTTGAGGGGGTGTTTGGGTTACTCATGGTGTAAAATGAAAATGACTCAGACTGTGAGATTTGCTCTCTTAAGTTCCTTTTAGAGCTTTGAAATCTGATAAGTTTTTATATTGTCCTCAAGTCGACCTGGAAAGCTGTTTGGTCTTCGTTTTCACAGGCTTTCCAAAACACCCAAACACCACATGCTCTCAACATAAAGCCTTGGTGTAGTGTTTGTTTTGACCATCAGTTACCCTGATAAAATAACAAAAATGTGGTATCTGTTGCTTTTGTGTGTGTGTGTGACTTGAATGCTTCCCTTTGCTTGATCTTAATCACATTTTTATTTTTTTTTTATTTTTATTTTTTTTTGGGGGGGGGACTCCTGAGGTTCTCATTGCAGCCTTTTTTTTTCCTGCCTGTGATGTTTCATAAAAATGCAAGGAATTACTGAGGGAGGAATGCTAAAAATGTTTCAAAACAGACTCCAGACTTTAGCGATGCAATATGGTCATATACACAGCAAAACAACTGTATGAAATGTTGCAATCTGTGCCACATCTGCACGATTTTATTGAACTTGTTTTCAGTAATGTTAAAAAAAAAAAAAAAGAGCACATCTGCTGTGCTTCTGTCCAAAACCTTTGATCTCAACTCTTATAATGTCCATAAAGGCTTTCTCGCAAAAAAACCTTGTTGTCATCTTTGGCTCATGCTTTAAATTATTAAATTGAAAAGCTTTCTTCCCCTCATCTCATGTGCATACTGTAGAGCTTGTGCATACGTAGTACTTGCCATTTGGAGTTATAAAATTAGTAGTGAAGCTTTCTGCCTGCTCACACAGCTTGGAAATAGCTTCAGGTTATTCTGGAGCAGCGTCCTGCAGGCGGCTGATGAATTCCTCAATCCTGTTTACACCCAGTGAATCCTGAGAGGTGCAGCTTTCTTTCTGCTGCATTTCATGCATCCTTAAACCTGGAGATGTGAACTGCAGTTGATCTCAATCACATCACTTCAACCGTTTGTAAGAATTAGATGTGTTGTAACCTTAAATACTATGTACTCGCACGCGTGCTTCTACTTTTCAAGTGTGCAGCAAGGGAAACTATTATGATTTTAATATGCCTCTAGTTTCTTTAGATTGTTAGAAACTCAAGGTTTTAGCAGACTTCTTTCAGGTTTCCAGAAAACCGTCAGATTTTAGGAGGCTTCCATTACATGCTTTCACTAGCTCAGATTATATTAAACAACAAGATAAGCTACCACAACTATGTAGGTGACACACATCTTTACATTATGATGGCACCAGGTGATATTCAAGCCATGCAAGCATTGAGAGGTAGTGAGGAAGTGTCATCATTTTCTTCAGTTGAACAGAAATAAAATTGACGACTTTGGTCAGCCCTGATTTTATTACTGCTAAAATCAGGGCCGATATCTGGGTGTAGTCATGTACCCAGACCTGAACCTTCAGACACTTACAACGTCGGCCTTTTATCATCTGAAGAACATCTATGTCTCTTGTAAGGGCTCTTGAAATATGTGTCCATTATGCGTTTATTTTCAGATGAATTGATTACTGCAGCAGTATCTTCACAGGTCTGCCTAAAAAGTCAAGCAGATAGCTGCAACTGTGCCTCAGAGCTATTACTGTACCTCAGAGAAAAGACTTAAAAATACTTCTGTCAGTTTATAAAGCCTGAATGATTTTGGGGCTAAAATACATCAGAGGCTTGTTATTAGCGATCAACCATCCAGACCACTCAAACCTGGAGAAGCAACATTCCCCTTTTACGCTCCAAACATCTGGAACAAACTCTCAGAAAACTGCAGGAATGCTGAAAGCCTTGTTTCTTATAAATCAAGGTTTAAAAGCACATTTGTTCATAGTTGCCTTTGATGTGAATTTTTAAACCATTTGATTTTAAACTATTTTAGTTTCAGTACTGCACCGTAACTCTAACTTCACTTTCCCTTATTTTTCTATTTTCTTTGCATTTACAGTGTGTTTAGTTTTTATCTTTATTACGTAAATCACTTTGAGTTTCCTTTTTTCTGAAATGGTCTATGAACTTGCCTTGCCTTCTTATAGTTAAACCTTTGGTCTAAAAAGCTATAACTGTGAAATAGTTTAATGGAAAAAAGGTAGTTAAGTTAATTATTCTTGATGCATTTAAGATTAGACAATAAAGCCTTTATTGTCCCACAATGGGGAAATGTAAATATTTTGTGGTCTTCTGTGGAGAATAGTAAGTGACTGTTCCCTCCTTGGGGTAAAACAGGAGAAGGTATGCTGGGTGGGGTGTTTTCTCTTTTTTTTAATTTTTTTAAAAGGAATCATTGGTCGAAGGTGGAAAGTGAGCCAAGACCTACTTGAGTCAAAACATAGGTTTCAGTATGCAGAAAGGTTTGGATCTTTTCTGTCCATGGAAATCATTGACGTTACCTGGATAAAAATAGGAAAAGCTGTATAATTTATGCCTGGGTTGTAAATTCCTCTCTCTCTCATAGTCTTTTTTTTTTGTAATCACCACAGCAACTCAGCCCAAACAGAGGTTGTCAAAGTCAGCTGCAAACTCTCTCAGAGGGACTCCTCTGAATTGAGATCCCGAGGCGCGTTTTCTGTCTTCCGTTCTGTGCAAAAGCAGAACTGTCTAGGATTTAAGGGACCTTTTTATCTTTTATTTTTTAATAGCGGGAGTGCTCAGTCTCTCCATGGATTACCCAGTGGGGATGTGTTATAATGGTTCTCTCTGCCTAAAGGCACCAGTGCTGAAGGATTTGAAAGCAATTATTGTGGTCCACTCTCATCCTTGTGTTCATTGTCCTCTGGATGTCTCTATGAATTATATGGCTGTTTTTACCAGGGGGTAATGCTTTTTTTTTCTTCTTTTGTCCTATGAGTTTAGCTTTGAGGACCTGTAATTTTAAAAAGAGTGTATCGGTAGGTATTGTACCATGAGCAGTGTAGCGATGCATGCCTTTCAGTCAAAATACCCTGCTTGGATGAACAAAAGCTCCCTTTGTGTGTCTCATGGTTGGTGTAAATACTGCTGAAAGATAGCCAGACAGTGAGACATTGTTTTGGAGAGCGGTGATTGGTTGTTGAGGTCTTTTGAGATGTCTCCCTCAGCTGCGAGCTTGTACAGATGTAGCATAAACTTTAACTGCAAATTCATGTGTAAATCTTAATCACTTAATATACAGAACTGATCCAAATTTTTGATATTTAATATTTTGAGTCCAATCTCCAAAACTTGAGTGCCAAGTCCTTATATGAAACGGATATGTTCCATTTTGATTTTAATGCCACTGGTCAGTAAGGCTGGGTAATTAATTCAATTCATCAAAACTAACATTCACAACCAGTATTTAATGTAATCTTTCTCATGACAGTTATTTCAGTGATTTCTCTCCTTTGACAGATTCATTTAATGACTCTATAGTTAAACTGTGTGTGCTTCCTTTCACTTATTGTGAAATCAAAGATACGTACTCTTAGAAAAATATTGTAGTTTTAATAGTTGATTATATTTCCTGTAAAAGCCTCATCAGTGATCTATGGGGGAAAAAAAAAATAAAACAATACAAAAGTAATTGCTCATTAATTGTAATCTAGGTAACTTGTTAGATTAATTGGGATATTGATTTGAGGTCATCTTGCTCAGGTCTACTGGTAAGTCAAAAGAAATTACAAAGATGCTCTTTGTGGTTTGTTAAAAATAATATACATTTTTAATGTGTTGAAAAATAAGTTATCTAAGAACCAAGAAAATAATCAGCAGTTTCAGACCTAAAAGGAATTACAGCTTTTGTTTCATAAGACTGGCCATGTAAAGTCACCTTGTCTGCTTGCTTGCTTGTGTTTACATGTAATTAACACACCAGGCAAGCTCACCAGGAGTCGAGCACTGAATGCACTTCTCTATAATCGTGTATTCTTTGCGTTCAGCTCTGGGTTTACTCTCAGTCCAGAATGAAGCCACGGAAGCGCTCAGACAGGTACTTTACATGTATGTAGCGCCCTTAGAGACATGGGCTGCATGTTTGAAAGCAGCATGCCTGGACCTGGCCAGGTCTGTTTGAAGTTTGTGTACTGAAAGCCTTGTGCTATCTTTACCCATATTTGCTCTTCAGCTGCAAGAGGAAAAACTGGCTCAGGTTTTTAAAGAGGATGGACCCCATTCAAGTTCACAATACCCGACAATACTAACTCTAAATTTGCTCAGCTTCTGTGCTTTGTTGGATTTAGCAGTGAATAGTAATAGTATCTCATTGTTTTTCTTTGTACCACAACATTTAGATTTAGATATTAAAGTTCTTTATTTGTAAATGCACTTGGTGGTAAATCAGCTACTTTGCATGTTGGGATATAAAAAAAGGAGTCCAGTTAAATGGCTGAGCTCGACTAAACTGTGCACATAAATATATATCCCCAATACCAAAAAAAAAAAAAAGGATGCCGTGTAAAATGTAAATAACAGAATGCAATGATGTACAAATATCAAAAACACATATTTTATTCTCAATAAAACATATTGTTAAAACTGACATTTTACCATCTCTTGGAAAACATTTAGCTCATTTTGACTTTGATGGCAGCAGCACATTTCAAAAAGGTTGGAACAGGGGCAACAAAGACCTGGAAAAATAAATGAGGCAAATCAAAAACATTTGAGCATTTGACAACTAATGTCAGAAAGGGAAAGAATTTCCTCAATGTAAACTTGCAAAAGTCTTTGAAGATCAGGAAGAATCAGGTGTGTGTGTGTGTGTGTGTGTGTGTGTGTGTGTGTGTGTGTGTGTGTGTGTGTGTGTGTGTGTGTGTGAGGGAGGGAGGGGGGTTCCTCTCTGCGAGAAAAAAGAAAAACCACACGCAC
>JBAMYA010043785.1:0-13030 GCA_037176975.1 Arrhamphus sclerolepis | reverse complement strand
GCCCCTGTGGAGGCTCGAACCAGGAACCTTCTTGCTGTGAGGCAACAGTGCTAACCACTAAGCCACCGTGCTGCCTAGCATTGAAGTAATCAATCTAAAAATAAAAAAAGACAACCTTCTAAGTTGTCTTGTGATGGACATATATGACATATTTTGATCTAAATCACTAAATGAAAACAACTATTTCACAAAACTAACCTCATTTACTGAGAGAAAACTACTAGAAGTTGTTGGTCAACGACTTCTCTGTTTGCTGGATCAATAACATTTCTCTGCTACCGTTGACAGAAATGAATCTTGGTTTATCTAAGGTTTATTAATGATAAAGACATAATTCTGTCATTATGTATTTAAAACATGCTGGGTTTATCTGTACTGTTATGTTAATCTCAATCCTTATTGTTTTGTTTACATTTGACTCACAAATATGAATGACAATAGAGTTTATTTGCCCGTTTATGTTAAATCGATGTAACTCGCGGATCGACTTTTTATTTGCAGTAGAAATACATCAGTTTTAAGATTATCCAGCTAAAATTTAATGCTACTTTAAACTGCAGGATTAACTGATTTGAGGACGTGTTGGGTAACTTTCTTTGTAGGCAGCATAGATCTGGGGTGCAGAGATGCTGCTTCACAGTAACAGGGCGAACGCTGCAGTCCCTCCTCCTCTACGCTTGCTTTATGCCTCGACATCGAACCAATGGCGTATGTATGCTGTAGTGGGACTGTTCAAAACTTGTATGTTACTGCAGAGACATCTCAGAGAAACAGAAAGTATTTATTTCCCGACAGGACCGATTAGTCCTCCATTTTATGTATCAGAGGTCTCGCATTCCTTCTCTCTTCTTTTTTTTTCTACTGCTCTTCTTCCTGTCTGGATCTGGGTATTACAAAAATAAAGATATGCAGAGTTTACAAGCAGGAGTGGGTGTGTACGTGTACGTGAGACACTGAATTACGTCCCCGTAAACATTGCAGATCTTCACTGATGGCGCTGTCAGCACAGATTTGTAGGAGACTTGGATTTACAACATGAAAGCCAAACAAGTCTGAACTTTTATACAGAGATTTTTATTTATTTTTTTGAATGATAAAACTCATTTGAGTGGGCAGGTTTTATATGAGTTGACTTGAGGACAGAGAAACTTCCTACACACCTGTGAATTGCTTTGGAGGGAAAAAAAAAATAGAGGACAAAACCGTAATGGCTCGCATGATTAATAACCACGACAAAATAGCTGATTAACGGAGCAACGCTTCTTAGTTTGGGACGTGAGCTCAAGCTGAAAAACTGATTAAATTCTGCCATTAAAGCACCGCGTACCTGAACATGTGCCCACCCGCCCCCCCACCACCACCAAGAGCTAAGAGGAGAGAAAACCTCCACAGTTTAAAGTGCTGACAACATATAAATATAACTAATTTGTTGATTTGTTTACCTGCACTGACAGGAGACTGATCAATGCTCCCAGATGTGATCACAAATCCCATGAAATAAAAATGAAAACTAGTATGTTAACATGGAAAAAAAACAACTTTGTGATGCTTTAACAGAAGCAACATATAAACGCTCACCCCTTATGGACATCTTTGCACCATTATTTCAGCTGTAAATTGAACATTTTAAGGTCGAGGTCAATGGACATTGGCTCTATTTTTGGAGGCACCCCCTGGTGGCCATTAAAGGAACTGCACATTCTCGTACTTTTAACAGTAGCTTTAGGACGGGAAAGTGGAAGAAAACAGGCTGCTGCAGAGAGGGAGGCTGTGTGTCTCCACAGTCCACATGCCGCTAAGTGACGCAGGCTGACACACACACACACACACACACTCAGAAGCACATGCACATACGTACACACCTCTGTAACCCTGCACTTTGCTGATGCAGCAGGACAGCAGGGTTACTTGAGTGTGCAGGACTGAGCGGTGGTGCAACATGACAGACGAGCGCGTCCTGCTCTCCTCTTTCACCGCTGATGGCCGCTGATGTTCGGCGTTATAGATAGACGTGGGAAGACCTGACGTCTGTGGTGTTAAACACATGCCAGATGGAGGGTCTCGGCTTCGTGTGTGTGTGTGTGTGTGTGTGTGTGTGTGTGTGAGAGAGAGAGAGAGAGAGAGAGAGAAGACACCAGACATGCATATGAATGTGAGAAAACTGCGTGCATGTTTGTTTGTGCGATATAAAGGTGCGCAAACAAGACGTCAGCTGTCACTCATCATCTCCATCAGGACCGCCTCGCTGACTTGTTCACAGTCAGGATGTTGGGTTCAGAAGAAAAGCCATCAAGGAAATTACTGCAATTACTGCGATTTTTTTTCACACCCGACTTGTCACCAAGTGAACTAAATGGACCGTCGCTCTGCTCGTTCGGCTACGAGCAGCAGTGAAACATCCCCGATGCGTCCACGTGCACGCCGGTGGTGACTCACGGGCAGGATTACGCGGTGTTACCTGAACTAGTTGTGTTCCTCTGTGGAGGCAGCCTGGGCTGCTGCACCTGAGAGGGATACAAAGGCTAAGAGGTGTCACTCTGCTGCAGATTTTCAGAACCAAAACACACCGTTCACAGACACGCGCAAGTTTCACGCGTCACATTCTGTGTCACGCTCACAGCTGTTTAAGCAGAAAATAAATAAAACACAACAAAAGACTTTATAGCACTTTTCATATGTTTGTGTCTCTTTTTTTAATCAGTTTTTGTGTATTTTCTCATTTTATTGCTGTATTTGGTGTTTCTTTGTGCTTATTTTGAACTTATTTTCAACTAAACTATAACAGTAAATACAGATCCTGATCTGTGGTTGGTGTTCTCAACTGTTAAGCTTTTTTCTCAATCTAGAAGACAGTAACTGAAACTGCAGATGGTATCATTATTATTATTATTATTATTATTATTATTGTTATTATTATTTCCTCCTGCTTTCTCTTCTGAGGAGACTGTAAAGCTCAGGTCAGGTCAGGTCAGGTCAAGACTACGTTCGTCTCACTGATGACGCTCATGTCTGCCTACAGAGAAGCAAGTAAAAGATCACCATGACATGTTTCTGGATCGACATTTAGACTAATCCGTGTTTTGTTTTTTTTTGTTTGTTTTTTTTAAAAAGGTGTCATTTTACAGCAACTCATTCACAAAGACGTCACTGCTGCATCACTGCGGACGTTTTCACACTTTGGCCGTGAATCTTCACGTGTCGCCTTGTTGCATTTAAGCGTAACAGAATGGAATCACTGCTGGACGTCTTATAACCCTCCACAGAGCAAAGGAGTTTCTCTTTCCTCAAAAAACAGGTCTGGATCCACCAAACCAGACAAACTGCTTCTCATTCTGGAGCGTTGCTTCCTTTATTTTGGGTTTAATCAACCCTGGGTCTTTTACTAGATGGTAATCGGAGGAAACTTTATTTAGGGACCAAAACATTCATGAACTGAAGCAGTCTTGACTTAGAACACAATATATATTTGCAGCACAATGCCTATTAACGTCAGCCCAGAGGGATTACTGCCCGTCTCTGAGAAGACTCAAGAATGTAATTCCACTAAGTGATAGTGTGGATGTGGTACAAAAAGTGTGCTAAAAAGACTTTTTGTTCAGGAACATCCTTCCCGTTTACTGCAATGCCGATTATAAATACATGCAAAAGCATGAGGGTGTCCTAAAACACTGCTAGTGTTTTCGAGAATATCTTCACTGCTTCCTAGAAACGACTTTTGTGTGCCTCTGATTTCATAAAGCACTTGAATTTGTAAAGAAGCTCTGCAACGTTCAGCTCTTGAATGAAAACTAAAACATTATTCAAGGTTGGCGGGAGGCTCGGGGTTGTTTGAAAATAACTTTGGCAAAAATCTAATCAAGTTGCAGCAAAGAAAATGTACATTTTTACTCCTCTGACAGTTACAAAATGAGCTTTTTTTTTTTCTTTTTTAAAATCACCAAGGCTTTAAGAAAATTTTCTAAAAACAACAACAAAAAAAACAAACTAAACTGTGGGAAGATGTAAATAATGTCCCATTACATGCATTCAGACTGAGGTTTGACTGGTTGCAGGACCTCATGTCTGTTTTTCAGATTACAGGCTGCAGATTAACACATAAACAACTAAAGTGGAGGGCTGGTGTTCACAGGGAGAGCAAATGGTGGATAATAACTCATCTTGCGCCCAGCGGGGACTGTTTTACTGGCATTCCTCATGTAGTCAGGTTAAAGTTATAATTTCAGAGTCTATTTTTAGCTAAATGTCAGAGAGTTCACTGGGAGATGAGAGTCAGTTCTCCCCGCAGACACGAGGAGCCACAAAAAGTAAAATAAACTCTCTTTGATGGTCTAGACTTTTAAACGGCCTGTTTGCTCCCAGATATCTGATGCTCGATGTCGCCAGTCTGCCTGTGTCAATACACCCCGCCATCTTGGGAAGGTGTTGTCATCAGCGTCTGCCTACTCGTTACCATGGAAACCTATACCATCTACTAGTAAATGGGGTTAGATTATGATATGGATAAGATTGTTGCAAACAGGCCTTGATTGTTTCTGGAAATGGAAAATGTATCATTTACTAGTATATTATTCACTTGGAAATATATATATTTACTGTATATATTACATACACTGCATGTGTATGTACATTGGTAAGAATTCTAATAATATAATAATCACACTTCTTTCAAATTATTAATAATTTTATGACTTTTTTATGATATCACTTCTTAGAATTTTTCATGTTTTGGTTTTATGAAATGTATAAGATCTGTTGAGGTTGTCAGAAAGATATAAATTTTTGTTTAGGAGATTGGAGATAGTAAGAACTCTTAAAAAAAGACCAGATATCAGTGGCAGTCATCTAAAGCAAAGCAAAAAAAAAAAAATCCTCATGTTCTTAAGCAGAAAATTGCATTAATCCTCACTCAGCATTCACGTAGACATTCATTTATTTGCTTTTACAATCCCTCACCACCCTCGTTGGTGACACGTTTGTTATCTCTGCTACTGCTTACAGACTGTTTAGTGACATCTAGTGGCAAAGTTGCAGATTGCAGTCAACTTCATATGAATCTACGAGACAAATATATAACTACACTTAAAAAAGTCAAAATGCATGCATACAAAGTGTGAATAAAGGCAAATGCAATGATTTGCAAATCTAATGAACTATGTTATTTACAGAGGAACACAGAAATAAGATGTTATATGTTTAAGAGGAGTGACTGTACCATCTTAAGAAAAAGAAAAAAAAAAGGATTTGTATGTGACAATCCAGATAAATCAAAGTTGCTGTTTGGATGGAAGCATGTGCTGCTCTAAAGGCTCTGTACAACTTCTCAGTTACACACGTCCACCAAATTGTAATGCAAATTTGCCATTGCATTCCTTATGTCATAAGGGGGCGCTATGGCCACACCCGGAGCCAGCCCTTTGTGACTGATCACTGCTGTTAATGATGTGTGCGCAAAATTCCATGAATTTTTGACCATGAAACCCCCCTCAAAAGATGCCATATTTGGCAGGAGGGAATAAATAATTATCTTTTGAGAAATTATAGGGTCATTTGGCCCTAAATGACTCTCTTTTGTAGGATAAGAACTTTAAACTTTCACTTGAGCATGACATGTCCTTGGGTTCTGGTAAACGTCTGTTTTCAACTGTACATATACACATTACATTTTTGTACATCGTTTACGGATGTACTGAAAAGATAGAATGTGGTTTTTTTTCGTACCGGTAAAGTGACAAAACAGAGAATGTGCCCTGTTCAACGTGGGGAACCCACCAAGCTGCAGTCTATTTTTCCAGTGAAGTGGACCACCACGGCAATAGTCGCTCTTTGTTTTTGCAGTAGGTGTTGTAGTACGCATGCGCAGCTTCAACCTCCGCTACCCCCTGCGCGGAGCGCTGACAGCAGGCTGGCCGGAGACCGTCGATGCTGCTGCCGCTTCTTCCACTCCACACCGCGAGTGAGCTGCTTTCTGGATACAAACTGAAACCAGAGACAGAGAGACTTTCTTACACTTACAGGATACTCTAGAAGGAAAAAAAAGTACTATTTTATTTTGTTTGTTCTTGGAGGCTTTTGGACGCGGCTCCCAGTTTTTCCTCAGCGGACACTCGGTGGAGGTAAGTGTCCGCTTTTGGTGACAGTTCATCGGGATGAACCGCCGCCGCTGTCCCGCGCTGCTCGGTTTATCAACTGCTGCCCGCGGGGCTCCGGGACCGCGTTTGGTGTTTAAAAACGGGGCTCTCTGGAAGTGTTCACCGGTCGTAGAGGGATGTCCGGACAGTTGAGTTGAGCTCGCGCCGGCGACCGTTAACCGTCCTGAACGCGGCTGCTGAGGATCAATACATCCCGCTTCTCCCGCTTAAACGACGCCTACCGTCGGTTACCTTCGTGGGTCAGAGCTGTGAACGCAGGCAGCACAGGTGACAAGCTCCTACCGACTGATTGGTTAAGTTTGAGGAGTCATTTCTAGTTTTTAATTTCGCTGCACCTGTTCGTGGTCGTTCGGGAGGACGCGTGCAGGCCCTCCCTGCTCAGAAGCACCTGAGCCTGAATAATTAAAAGCACATTTAACCTGTGCGGGATCCTGACCTGGCCCCATTAAAGCCCAAGACACGGTCCCAGCCAGGGAAAGGGGTGATACCGTTCCGAGATTAAGGTAGAATTCAGCACAGATTCCTGTTTCCAGCCAGTTGTGTCTCAAATTATGTAGAAACACATGTTTAGTTCACAGCTGAACATGGGAAAACACATCAGAGGCTTTTTTGTGAAAGACACGAACCCATTTCGAGCCTCAAACTCAGAGTTATTGATCAGGATAAAACCTCAGAGGAACATCTCGCCACTAATTAGGTTAATTTGTCAACAAGTCAGTCACGTGACTGAACATTAAACAAGCAAAACAAGATATTAGATATTGGATAATGTGACCTCAAATCAATATCACAATTAATTGAACATTTTGCCATGTTTATATCTTTTGTCCACCTAGATGACTAGTTCATGGACTCATGAATTGTTTTTTTTTTATTTGTTTTTTTTTTAAAGAAAGCGGAAATAAAAGACATTTTTGTCAAATTTCACTAAAATTTGAAAATTTTATCATAAAATTTAGGCTTTTGTCCCAAAATGTAACATTAAAAAACCCCTAAACATTGTATTATAAAATAACAAATTTTCCAGTATCAGAACCTTTTTTTTTTTTTAATAAAATGGTATTTTTTGTCAAAAAAATCTCAAATTTCACAAAAATGACAACCTTTACAAACTGACTCTCCTACTACAATCAGTTTTTCTTCTTGTGAAATCACAGATGAAAAAAAAAGTTAACATTTTAAAAACCTAACATTATTTAATATATATGAGTGATTGTAGGAATAATAGAAGCAATTATAGTAATAATTATCTGTAATGAATAAACCCAGCTAATTAATGTGTGTGTGTGTGTGTGGCAGTGAGAGAAAGCTGTTTGTGTAAAAAGCACGTCGAGTGGTTACTGGACCAAAAGGGAGCTGTTGGCATGCAGCCAAAGACTGGATTTAATAAAACTCTAAACTGACTGTTCATGTGCAGGAGGAAAAGCGTTATGCGATCGATGCGCAACAACGATTTTTTTCCAGTGTTTACTTGCATGTGTACATCCAAGAGGCAGAGATGGATGTAGAAAACGTGAGTACGGTGGTGTAACGTGGATGGAGATCTCCTCTGACACTGAGCTGAGATGCAGAGCTGCTGTGTTTATGAAGATTGCATTTTAGCACAGACAGAGACTTAGATATCACAGTTGTTTTTTTGTTTTTTTCCACAGTTAGGGCTGGCTAATTAATCAAAACCAACATTTAGCACCAATAATCTTGTCCATGTCAGTGATTTTAATTATTTCCCTTCTTTAAAATATGCATATGAACATGAGTCAGAATCACCGCTGTCTTCTCTCAGCTTATTTAAAATGGAATGACAGACGAAAACTGTCCAAAGTAAATTTGTCTTTGACATTAATGTAAACCACAGATGCCTCGTCCTCCTGACTTTAAAGAAACGGACCATTCAGCTTTGTATCAGTCCTCAGTTGAAAAGTCTGCCTCTCTGGTATGGAGGCGCATCAGTGCCCGTGAGTATGCAGCTGCCACATGGATGCTGAAGGGTGTGTAAATGTTTCAGAGCGACATGCTCTCCCATCCAGACGTCGTCGTCTTCAGGGAATTCTTGGATAAATCAGGCATTAAGATAGCATGCAGGATGTCACCTGTTGGTGAAGATGAAGATATGGAGGCTAAACTATAGCACACCGGCATGAAGATCATACTCACACTTGATCCACTGATGTACGTCAGCCATCAGTGGACAGATGAGTAGCTTCATTGCTTTGGGTCTCTGTGTTTTACACTTTGCAGCATCACAGTAGACCACCACGGCTGTTTGAAGGTAGAAAACTATGTAAAATGAATTGTTGCTTTCTTTACTGGAAGTGGTCCAATCTGCAAAAAGCCCCAAATGCACAGTGTTACTGCCACCTAGCAGAAGAAAAAAATCATTGTTTCACAGTAGCTGGGTAGCCTGTATTGGATGAAAGCAAAGCGAGTGTCTGAGCCTGATCTGTTTCTGCAGAAATTGCAGAAAGATTTAAGTTGTTTTTTCTTCTCTGCCCTCTTAGCTGCTAAATGAGATTCAAGCTTGAATATCTGAGTGAATCAGATGAATGAGGCGAATCTTGAAATTAAGGTTGCATGATGGCCTCAGAGGTTCGGCTTTTCCAGTTTATTTGATGTAAAGTGCTCTGTGGAGGATCAGTTCTCTGTTGGGGAACAAAGGGAGACTCTGTTCCTGCTCTACATTAAAGCTTCCTGCATATTTGCATCCACATCAGTCTGAACCTGATAAACACTTGTCACCCAATGACACTAGGTCAGGTTTCAAGTAGGACACGGCGTGCACGGCGGGCGGACGGCGCACAGCTCCTCAGAGCCCAAGGAATGTAAATAAAAGCTGTAACCTGAACCTGACGTCGGAGCGAGCGCTGCAGCTTTAACTGATGACGCGGCAGCAGAACGGCTCATGTAAATGAGCGCCGAGTATGTGCCTGACATTTTGATTTCAATTAGAGTCGACCTGCACCGTGTGTGACGACTACTCAAACATTCTGTCAACAGTGAATCGGCGCCACAGAGGACCCAGCGGTGTGTTCAGGTGTGTTCAGCCTCACAGGAGTCTCAGTTTACTTCGCTGAAAGGTTTTTACAACACTGTGTGATGTGAATCTGAAGCTTCCAGCCTCCTTAAACTGATGCTGCATCATGCTCCTTTCCAGTGAAATATTCATAATGTTTGCTGCAATTGAAGAGAAGCTACCTGCTATTTTAACACAAAGTAGTTCCAGTAGGTGGGTTCTGTAGATGTTAAAGGGCAACTTGCAGGTTGGACACCACTATGCAGCATAGTGTACATTAATGGTAGAACAATTAGATTTTCAGAACCAGAGAAATATATAACTTTGCCATAAATGATATTTTGAGATAAAATTTTTCTAAATAACTGCCGCATTTATGAAACACCGACCGGAAGTGACGACACGCAAGGGAGTGTGCGCCTCAGTCAGCATCAATGACTGATATAATAATGATATAATAACGGTCTGTTACTGTCCCGTCCTGTGTCCAGAGGCACGTCTTTCTCTCTCGTCTTCCACGAAAAAATAGAGGAGAGAGAAGATGAAGTGGATGATCCAAAACCTGGATCATCCACTTAAGAATCAAAGTCCTCGTTCTATGGATCAGATTCTGGCTCCACCAGTCCCTCAGCTCGTTACAGCTCAAAACCGAGCTGCAGTTCGGGCTCCACATTGAGAGACTGCATCGTTTTTATCTCGCAAACAACAAAAAACAACTGCACTACACACTAACTATACAGTCCAAACGCAAAATATCACAAATGTCTCAACTTTTAAAACGATCAGGTTTGGTATTTCTCTTGTTGCTGCCCCACAACTTCGTCTTGTTCCTCGCAGTCGTATATTCAGGAAAAGCGTTGCGGACATTATTGAGCATAACTCTGGTTTTACTTGGCCTATTAACACAATTTAAAAGGGTATATACTTTGAAGTCTGCTCTTTAAAAACAAGTTGAAAAGGAGACTCGGAGATGCAGGGTCTTTGCTGTGTCATCGTAATCAGTCATTGTGATTTGGACGCTCCAGCATAGCTAATGTTAAGAACCTGCATGTTAAAGGCATTTCTAACAGCATCAGTCATCAGCCTCACATGGTCCTCCGTCCTAAATCTCATCCGAGACTCCAACACATCTCCAGGTAGCTCTCTGGAGGGAAATGGGCGCCTCAAACGACCGGGTGACAGATGCATCAGAAGTCTGCTCTGTACACCTGCACAAAACGGACCCAGGGTCCAAAATCCTTGTTTTTCCTTGAAAGAAAATTATTGACATGATGTCCTGACCGGCAGGAATTTGTGCAACAAGCACAAACACAATAATTCACCATCATCACTTCTCTATTTCTCTGTTTCTCTCGACTGTTCTTCCAACTCCATCCACCCACAATTAAAGTTAACGAGCATGAGATCGTATTGTTTGCCTCTGCCTACATCATATGACGCGTTGCTAACGGGAAAGAGGCTGCTGTCAGAGCCTAGCTTAATATGGGTGCATTTTCATTAAAATTTCCGTTTTACATTCTGTTTTACATAGTATGAGATCATGCAAGCTCAGAATCTTCTGACTCTCATTTCTAATAACTGTACAACATCTATCTGCAGCAGCACAGGACATTTCTGTCCATCAATCCACCCATCTATTAACTTCTGCTTTTCTAGTTTTGGGTCACTGGGGAAGCAGCTTAAGTAGGGAATCCCAGACGCCCCGATCCCCACCTCCTCCAGCTCTTCTGGGGGAATACTGAGGCTTTCCCAGGCCAGCCAAGAGACATAAATTCTCCAATGTATCCTGGGTCTGCCCTGGGGCCTCCTTTTGGTCGGACGTGCCTGTAACACCTCTCCAAGGAGACGTCCAGCAGGCATTATCACCGTAGGGAGAACCTCATTCCAAACCCGGAGAAAGAATCCTACCCTTTCTGCTGATTCTCATCCCCACCACTTCGCACTTGGCTGCAACCGCTCTAGCAAGAGCTGAAGGTCCCTGCCTGGTGAACCCAGCAGGACCATGTCATAAGCAAAAAACAAATAAACAATCCTGAAGTCACCAAACTGGAACCCCTCTGGGTCCATAAAAGTTCTGAGCAGAATCAGTGACAAAGGGCAGCTCTCTCACTGGAAACTAATCCAACTTACAGCCACGAATGCAGGCCAGAGTCTTGCTCCATTTGTACAGGGATCTGGTAGTCCATAACAACGGACCCTGTACCCCATACTCCTGGTATGGGGTAGTGAGGATAGAGCTGGTCCAGTGTTCCACAGCCAGGACGGAACCCACATTGTTCCTCCAATTCTCCAGCACCCCTGCATAGACCTTACCAGGGAGGGTGGGGGATCAGATTCTCCTGTACTTGGAAAACACCCTCCAGTCCCTCTTCTTAAAAAGGGGAACCACCACCTCAGTCTGCCAATCCAAAGGCACATCAATTAAGCAATCTAACTGATGTGTCGTTCCACTGTTGCCATTGTTTTACTATTTTACTGCACTTTGACAGGAAGAACAATGTTCAGGTCACATGAACCCAAACAGTTAAATAATTAAGTCAATTTTGGGCTTGTGACCCATTTGTCTAAAAATGGGCCAAATTGAAAGTCTGAAAAATAAACCCTCTTTGCTTTCAAGGTATCTGATTCAAAAACAACCACTTTTTCAGTTTTTTATTGTCTGGACAGGTCAGGGTGGGCGTGGTTTAATTAGAATATAACCAATCATACCAGGGCCTCGTCTCTGCCTCCAAAGTGTCAAAACACTCCTCTGCTTCTCCTCCAAAGTTCTGATCCAGCAATGAAACCACCAACTGTGAGACACTCTGGAAAAACCCAGCGAGTGAACATGAGTTTCAAGACTGGTTTGGCTCCACCCAGTGGCAGTTTTGTGCTCTTGCGCAAAAACTGCTTTTTACTTTTTTTTTTGCTCTTGACTGAATTTGTGGTCTCTACTGGTGAAATCAGACACACTGAACACAGTTTACATCTAGACTGGTGCTCCACAACCAGAACCTGAACTAGAGGAGTTTAAAGAATGGAGATCGTTTTACAGTGACTTTCACACCAACTAATAGATTCTGTAAATTACTATGAACCGACTGATCAGATCATGTGACCCACAGATTCCTACAGAGAACCTTTGAAGACCAGTTTTCCTTGAAGCATGTGTCGCCATGTTGGAAAGAGGCGGGACACAGCTGTCAAAGCCAACAGCAGAGTCCAAAGGCTGTTAGTCAAGCACATCAAATGACATCTTGGCATCTGTTTGGTCAATTTATTGCTAAATATAAATTTATCTGATGTGGTACAAACAAATAAATATTAACCCCCATACAGTTGTCACAGATGTAATGTGTAACCACAGATGAAAAAAGGCTGTAAATATGTTTAATTCTGCTGCAAAGTCTGACCTTTAAAAATGGAGGTAAATGGCAGTTTGCTGCATTTTGAAGACAGCACCTAGTGATCAGTGGAAAAACTGCAACCAAACTTACTTCCTGGATGAGTTTCAACCAGGATGTGGGATATGAAGTAAGATAGCTGTCAAAAAAGATATATGAAAGATAATGATATAAAAAAGATACAGAATAAGATATAAAAAGATGGTAAAATCACACATACATCTGTTTTGACAGCTTTCTTACTCCAGAGTGGGATGATTGCTGATTGAACTCAGCAGATAAAACATGGATAAAAACACTCCTCTCTGTCAGTGGTCAAAGGTTTACTAAACATCAAACTGACATATGTTTTTCTTTTTTCCTTTGAATGTGAATTCTCCAGGAAGGTCCCAAAACTCAAGGGGAAACATAGAAGACAGAAACAACAGCGGTATGGACAAAAGTGGAATCAAGCATTACTACAGCGTTGGAAGCAAAGGGTTGGTGGA
>JBAMYA010043784.1:0-13032 GCA_037176975.1 Arrhamphus sclerolepis | reverse complement strand
TGTATGTGTGTATATATTATTTTTCAATTTGTGAAGCATCTGGACCACCCAGATAATCAAAACAAAAGAAAATGCTGCATAAAATTAGAAAATAAAAAGAAGCATAATTGTTGCCAATAAATTGCCATAAATGCCACTTATGATACAAAACGTAACACATACAGAAAAGCTGATTTGTTTAAAGGTCCAAGAAATACTTTTAAAAGAAAGAGGAATTTTCTGTCTCTTATTTCATATGCCATAGGGCTTAACGGGACTAACAGTTTAATTCTATGAAAATAAAGTGAAAGGGTGACAACAACATAAAATTTAAGGCTAACAGAATAGTTTAAATCTAGGGAGATTTGGCAGTAGGAAAATGTGCTATTTATGGTTGGCATGACACACGTTCCAGTGAATGAGTAGTACACACAATGTGGCTCATTATAATCCAACTGTGATGACTGACTGTGACTTCTCCTGTACAGCTTAGACACACCCTGAGATGCAATGAATCACTTCACGTCCCAAGTCCCTTCAAAAGCCATGAAAGTCAATATAGAAACGTGTTTAACTCTGTGTGTGTGTACATATATATATATATATATATATATATATATATATATATGTATACATATATATGTGTATGTATGTATATGTATATATATCCTGTATGTGACAGTTCAAGTATTTTTCTTTTCCACAAGGATGAGGATTATTTGAAGGCAGTTGAGTTAAGAAACATTTGTGATAATGAAGAATTACAAAACCAAATCCGAAAATTATATGATTGTTAGGTTTCATTTAGATTTTTATGTAAATTTAGACAGTATTAAAATGAGGTACATGTTATTTTGTTTCTTGAACTTAATTTATCTTGTTTGCATGCATCCAATTTTACATTTTCACAACACGGTTGTATATTGAAGCCTCAATGTCCAGGTACTGCTGATGGATTGTTAGGTGTCGTATTGGTCTCATGATGTGAAAATGTGATTAGGACTCTGAATACAAATTAATATTCATCCAGAATATTTAGTGGTTGATTCACAGATTAGACACTTCTTGTTCATTTTGCAGTTAATCACCTTGTTATTGAACAGCAATGACTGAAAGACTGAACAGCTTGACACATGTAAAGGTTGTAGAGCACTTTACATGCATTTTAGGTGATATGCCCAATATTTGATACTGAAATCAAACTCACTCATTGTTTGTAGGGATATTTTTCATTAAGTGAAGATGAAATTCTCTATAGTTAGTCATACTGGCTAAAATTGAAGAATTTCTGAGGATTTTTCTCATGTCAGCTTTGGTTCAGTGACCCTGTAAATACAGTTTCTCCAGCTCATTTTGTGGCAGATGTTATTCTTATTTTCACAATAAACAATGTCAAAGTGCTTCTCAGTAGAATTGCCATTTATTCAGTGAACTTGAGTTAGCAGTGTCGTGCTGTGTCATCACAGTCTTGGCAACAAATCTTAAAAAACAGAGAGAGAAAAAAGTGACTTTAGAAAAGAGCTCCAACATTTAAAAGAAAACAATTCATTTGCCTGTCAAAGCCTTACATATTTCTGCCTCCAATATGATGCAGCTAAGCTAGATAGAAGACAGAAAAAAAATGGAAAGCTGCTGATAGCAACCATTTTAGAAGGCATGGAGCTGACAGTGTGGGAGGAAAATGTCACTGAGAGAAAGTCTAATTAAGGACACACACATACACAAACCGACTAATTGTGTAGGAGTAACAAGTAACCACAGACTGCCTATCAACATAATTTACCAGCCAGTTTTACTGCATGATACCGGGGCAGAAAAGCCATCGCTGTCGCAAAAAGTTCGGACGGAGTTTATTAAGGCTCGAGGGCTTTCACTGCCAAAAGCGCATCAATGTAATGAGTTTAAAACCCCAAGGCTGGCTCAGATGGAAGAAAGTGCTGGATTCCTAGTGATAACTAAACAGCCTGGAAACAGAAACTGGAGAGCAAAACAAGCAGTCGCCCTCATAAAAATCAGCATTTAAATTGCAAACAGACTTTGTACACATCAAAGACACAATCTTGACTCAGGCCTTAAGAGAAGAACCAAAGGAGTATGAAGTGAAAATTGTATTTAATCTCTTGACTGAGATAAGGAGGACACCAAGGTGAAAACAAGGTATTAAGAGGGAATAATACATCTCTGCTTCCTGGGCTTGGCAGAGCAAAAACAGGGAGGCAGACTGTAAGCCAAACACACATCTTCCCTTCAGCTGCTTTCACTTTGTTTTCATACACTTGCATTGATAAACTGCAAATGAGTGTAGACACAATTTTTACTGTTTAAATGTGACTCAGGTTAGAAACACGCTTTTCTGCAAAGTGCCTCAGGATGGTGAGTACTTCTTAAGATTTGATTTATTCACAACTTTAGAAAAAACAGACTAAGATAAAAAGGAAAACTGCAGAATTCTTACGTTTTCCAACCATAAATTACTTCTAGACAGAATTGCAAAATGGTATTCATTAATTTTACTTGAGCTCTAGTTGAATATAGTGAGAAAGTAATGTGCATCATGACTCCACAAAGTTTCTGTCATGAACAAAATAAAATTTGTCTATTACATACATAGTTTTAAAGTTGCACTAATTAATATTAATGATGGATCAAATTAACAGAGGAGAGTCACACCCCCTGTAGTGGCGTTGAATGGCTCCACCCCCTAAAACCAGCTACTATGAGCCGAGCAATGAAAACACTGTTTAAAAGGGAGATGTTGTACTGTATCTCTGAGGTATTTCAATCAAAGATGTTATAGACTTTCCTTTAACACCTGCAGAAATGGTGCCAGCTTTTGAAAAAAGGTCCCATTATGTCTCATCAGCTTGTCTAAATGGTCAAATTGGCCATTTGATTTCTCCTTCATATACGATGTTCTCCTTTTCATCATTTTTGCTGGTCATGATCACAACTAATTATGAATATGTAAGAAGAGTAAAGCATCAGGTCAAGAAAGAAGGATCAAGAAAAAAAGAAAAAAAAACCCTCACTGAACTTGTTGATGCGTTTGCTTCTTATGTGAGACATATGAATGTAATAATCCAATACAGGCACACAGAAAACACACAACATAAACCCTGAGAGAGGTTTAAACTCTTAAATTTTTGTCTATTACACATAGAAAAGACATCACCACTTCTATCTATCCATGATGAAATACCAGCTATGACCCATATCTGGTCTAAAAATACAACGGACAATATAAAACACTTAAAGGTGTGTGATATTCAGACGAATCCTCCATGATAGTACACTCTGCGACACTTCCCATAGCTATTTGACTACTCAGATTTGCCCTTCCTTCATTTAGCCGCTTCCGGAGGGGAAGTGCTTCAGAAGGGGAAGTAAGTGCTGCTTTGAAGTTGCTCTTATCTGTTCTGTTAGGAGATCCCAGAGCAGAGTTTGAACAACCATCAAAGAGAGAACCGAGTCAATCCTCAGAGATTTTGGGTCTTGCATGGAAAATCAGCACTTTTCTTTTTGTGCGCGGTAAAGAACGATGTATTTATGTGGTAGGAGTGTTAATGAAAGGATGTGGACCAGGCGGTGTGTCTGTGCCCTTCAGGTGCCAAATTAATTTAGCCTTCCTCCCTTTCAGCCAACCTGAATCTGTTATTGAAGCTGTAAACCCACTGTTTCTGGGATGATCCAGTCCTCTGAAGTCATCACTCAAAAATTTTGATTTCAATTTTATTTACTTGTTTATTTTGTTCAAATGGACATTTGAGCAATGGAACAGATGACCCCGATGCTTCTGTTTCTAGGACTTGACACAAGGTCCTACACGGGGGACGTCATACATTTGATTTTTAAGACTTTTCACAGTTGTTGTGGCTCCTTAAAAGTTAGATTTGTATCTTTTGCTATAACTTCTTAGATTGTTTATTATTTCAAATACAACACTCTGTAGCATTTTTAAAAATTGATTTTATACTATTTAGTCTTAACTTACTTCTCCCTATTATTGATAGGTGGTTATAAATGTTGCACTTGGTTCCCAACCAAAGATCAAACCATAGATCTGAAGCACAAAATGCAGAAAATGCATAAGAAATGTCTCAGGTAGACTGTGGCAATAAAGAGGCAACGACAACTACAGGCAAAGCACTGAATCCCAGTAAGAAACCGCCTTCAGGCAGGTCTGACTGACACCTGTAGGTTTAGTCAGTCTGAACATTTACAGTTATGTATTAAGCTCATGAGGAAATAAGACATCCTATTGATAATTCATTAAACCTGAACTCAGCTGGACACACATGGGAGGCCTGATCTCCCACAGAATACCTGCTGAGACCCAGAGATCCAGAGTGTGCCACAGGGCTAGCGTCACCAACCCTCCAACACTCACTTCCACACACACACACACCCACACAATGTAGAGAATTGCTGCAAAACACACCAATTTAAGACAGTAACACCTCCCCACACCGTTTTAACCTCATGTTATTTGTCATAGGGCTCATTAATGGATGAATCACTTGTTCCTCAACTATCTCAGACCTGCCCATCTCCAACGCAGACTTGCTCCCGGAGCTCTGCACTCACACATTGCACTTAGTATTCCACGCACATCATCAGCAGGCCTGTTGTCAGTGGAGACAGAGGTGATGTTTGCTGCAGGCGTGGAGGCGAACTGTTCCAGGAAGGTCAGGCGAGAGGCAGAGCTTCACTGATGGAATAAAATTCAGTTTCTCCAGCCTGAAGTCATGTACGAAGCATGAATAGTTTCTTCACTCACACCACAAATTGCAAAGCAGTACCAATATTGCCTGAGCTCCATATATAAAGTATTCGTTTGGATTGAATTTATTCATAACCATGATTGACTTTCGAATGAAATGATAGAAGAATAATGGCTTTATCCACTCTCTTGTCATGCCTTTCTCTCGTCCAACAGAAAAAAAAAAGAGAACCCTGAATTTTTTGCTCAAGTTTTGTTACAGAAGTCCCTTCTTCTGTGTTTGTTTACTGGGGAATTACTGGATCACAACTGGTCCTGCCACTTGCTGTCTGTCATGTCACAAGTGCTTACTGGTGTATTAGAAAACCAGGATTTATAACCTGAGCAAAAAATAAAAAAAGTAGCATAAACAGCTTTGCTAATGAAAGCCAAGTCTTTTCTCAGCCCTATTTACTGATGTACAGCCTCAAGGAAAGGTTGCCTCCAGGCAACAGAATGAAGGAGGAACCAGTGCAGCTGCAGGACTCTGAACTCCATCTGCATTTCTGCTCAGGGCTTATCATTATTCGCATTTTCATAATTGCATAGGGAGTCTATTGAAAAAGAAACACAATACTTTGCTCCCACAGTCTGTCCTTCCATATATTTACATATTCATCACCAATACGTTTTTTGAATGTAGAAAGACAAAAGGAGGAGGGCTCTCTGTGAAGAAAAAGACTGTACTCTGTATTGCCGCAAATGGAGTTTAAACAGCTTCCAGAGAAATTCACACACTAAAAAACAACAGAGCAACAATACAATTACAAATGCTGTAAGGCTTTATGCCAACAAGGCTCATGTTTAAATCAACCAATACAATTAAATTCATCAACAGTCTGACATAATTTACTCCTGAGCGAATATCTACAGTGAAACGTTAAAAAAGGGACAAACATCCAGTTGAGTAATTTTGATGAGAACATCACAGGTGTTAGGATTTTTGAAATCTAATAACAGGTTGCAGATGAGTAACACATAACTCATTTAATTATTTTCAGCCTGTGTATTATTGATTTTTTTTTTTGTTAATTTTAAAATTCCTCAGTTTAAACTTCATTCAAACTAGTAGCTAAAAAGTCCTCCTCAGTAGATATTTCCTGATGTTTGACAACCAAGATTTTCATGTTGACTCTCACGAAACGCTTATAAAAAAAAAAAAAAAAGCTTTGCACAGCACAGTACTGTATAGAGCTGCTGCTTTTTGATTTCAGAGGAAAATTGTTGACTTGCCAGCACAGATAGGTGCCAGTGCTGGAAATTCAACACCTCATTAGCCCCACTCACACAGCCAGTTCAGAAGCTCTGTTAGCACCTTTATTCCACCTAACTGTCTTGTCTAAACCACACAAAGGTGGAATGGCTGGTGCACCCTGGAGATGCGGGGGTCGGGATGCTGTGTAGTTCTGTCCTAGGCCCCCAATTGACCTATCGCAAGCCCCGCCCCCGGAACACAGACTGGCCAATCACAGCGCAACACAGAACAGGGCTCCTTCCGGAAGTCCGACAACTTCAGGAAAAAGCACTGTTGACTTCAGTGGAAACATAGCATACTTTATTTATCTATTTATTTCTATTAGAATTATGGTTAAAGGTTGTGCCTAGGCTGCTTGCAACAGTGAGTCACGTTGCCCTGAGAGGTTGGAAGGAAGTGTTGTTTTTTTTCCCCCCTTTTCAAAACCGAAATTGAACCTCGAAATCTGTAGACTGTGGATTAAACTGTGGACGGCTGCAAAACAGTTAACGCAAAAATCAGTAAGCACAGCTTTGTCTCCAAGGTAAGTAAATATGTTTAATAACCGTAGTATTATGTTATACTGCCAGCAGATACCAGCTACTTAACCCAAAATGAAAAAACAAACAAACAAAAAAAAAACTAAAACTAGCCAACCTTCTCCATGTTACGTTATATATCCCTACAGCTTTTGCTTCTTAATAATTGTAAAAGTGCATACACCTACCCATCTTTATAGGCACAGTGTTGCTCCTTTATTTTTATGATGTGGTGGTTCACTCTCTCTCTGTGATCTGTAAGTTTTAGCTTCTATTTTTATCTGTATTTTATCATTAATTTGTTACAGAGTGAGCAAGAAATCTTGAATATATCCTTCAAATGTGTACTGCAAGCCCTTCTGTCTGTCCTATCTGAAATATTTGCATTATTCCTCCAAAAATCGGCCAACACTGATGTTCCCATGTGGGGGAGGCAGCCTGAGATGATGATGGTGGTGGTGGTGATGGTAATAATGATGATAATTGTTTGTATGTATGTAGATACTGTATATAATTAGTACGTAGGTGTGTATATATATATATATGTATCAATATTGCTATCAATATTAGTATGTCAACCATGATTATATAGGTTATACACCATACATTATTTGTATAGACTATAAAATTAGAAAGTGTATGCATTCACAGGTGTTTATATCCATGTTTATCCAAAGCTGACAATGAGTCTGCAACTTTCATTGCCAATGTATGAATCCAGTTATGTACAGTATGTGTATGCATGCATGTATTTTCACATTTGTATGTGCACATGTAGATATTTATGTCTCTTATGTTACACACATGTGTACATATGTGAATGTACAGATACATATATATATATATATGTTTTCTGATATCAATCAATATTTACCCATTATGTCATCCCCCCAGGCACAGACGTTCAAAAATACTTACAGACTTACATGCATCGCACATTCCCACACACATTTATTGACACACACCACAGCAAACACTGCAGGAATCACTGCACACTTCATCCATCTCTGTCTTGTCTCTTTGTCTGTCCTGTCCTTTTATAATGTGAGATCAGTCAAAGTGGGCTGGTCAAGGACATGTTCACTCTCACTCACACCTATGCACAAAAAACCCTGCAAGATTATAATGCATATTTTATATAAAGCATTTTATATATGTGTGTATAAGTGTGTATGTCTATATGCACACATCATATGTTATATATCACAAGTTATGGCACCAAACATTAATATTTATAGAGACAGGTTCCTGTCTCTGTTATGCCTTGAGAGGCGCAATGAGGTCAAATGAGTGCTGTGTGAGCTGGCTATACAGAAATGTGAAATGAGGCACAAAGATGGCTGCACACCTCACCCAGTGGGTGAAATCAGTTCATCAAGGGGATGGTGGGAGCTGTCTGGTATAGGCGTTGAAGCAGCATGCTGTCAGAATGCTTAGCTAGTGGCAAACAAGTTAAAGATGTATTCAGGTTTTTTGATCTCAATGGTCTATGAAGCAAAGACCAGCTAGACTGGCTGCATTACAAATGTTTCATGACTTAGGTCACTATTTGCAAACCGTGTTGCCATGCTTAGCTATCTGAGGGCCACCAACATCACATAATCAGGCTGAACTGACATCTCACTCCTGCAGCCACAGAAGCACTCGCCAATGCCATAGCAACGCAAAACCGAGACCAACACTTCTGTGCATGTCCCATTGCAACAGTAAAAGAGAAATATTTATTTCCCCCCTTTTAGTTAACATTTATTCAAAACTGACTGAACAAAACAGTCAGTGACAAGGACTATCTTCAGATTTTAGCAACATCGTAATGCACACGCTTATTGTGCCTTCATGGGATCATTGTGACTGCACAGCTGCAGGCTGGAGGTGGAATAAAGAGGGGATCTCCAGTGCTTGTGCAAATTAAAATAAGAAAATGATGCTCAAGATTTGCCTGCCAAATGAAAAGAGCCACTCTGGATGCAGAAATAACTCATTGTGAACACCCATAATAAAGAAATCTACTCAGGGAAGGAACTGCTCTCTGTTTTGCAAATGATGCAAAACACCAAAATGAGAATGAATGCTTTACTCTAAAAGTGAGGCTTTTAATGAGTAGAATAGACAGAATGCTGATCATTCACAATCATCAAGATTTTGATGGGCAACTGTCAGTGTATTATTATATCTGTCCATTTTCCAATGTATTTTGTATTCGGCAATTTATGTATGTACAGTTGTGTTCAAAAATAATAGAAGAGTGTTTTAAAAGAAGGGAGTAAAACTAAAAGACTTTATAATAGCTTTTATTTCCAAACATGAAAACGCAGTGGGAAAAATGTACATTTCATTCAAAATCAAACCAAGAAGAAAAGTTTTCTCATTTGTTTCCGTTTAGTGTTTATTTTATAGAAAGTGAAGAAAAATGAATATTAGGCTGCTCAAAACAAAAACCCCAGCGTGGAGTTTAGATATTTTTGTGAAAAACAAACAAACAAAACAGGTGACCTTTATGAAAGCAGCAAATATTGTATGCTTATTAGAGTGTTTTTCTCTGAAACTTTCCCTGTATGAATGACGTATGTTGCTATGATCATACTCTTAGTTCATACTTTGCACTGCTGGCTGTAACACAATGACCCTCCCTGGAAGAAGAGTAAAGTAAATCTTGATTTTGATCTTGAAGTACAGCATACTTTGCAACCAAAGCCAAAAATGAATTATGGAATGTAGTCCAGTGGTCCTGGACTGGAATACCTGTTCACAGGTGTCAGAAGCTGGTCGACTTCATAAACACAGATGTGAAGCAGTTGTCAGAATCAGTGGTTACACAACAAATAGTGATTCACTGCAATCTGTTCAGTGATTCACAGGAAACATAAATCCTCAAGCATTTCTCAGTTCATATGGGAAACCTAATATTCCTTTTTCTTCACTTTCTGTAAAAATAAACAGTAAACCATTACAAATTAGTTTTTCTTCATTATTTGATTTAGAATAAAATACGTAGTGTTTGTAATGCATTGACATGTTTGGAAATAAAAGCTGTTATATCATATTGCACTGTATTGTATTATAAGCACTTATTCAAAAAATGTATTTAAAAAAAAAACACTGCTGTTATTTTGAACACAACTGTAACCTTGGTAAAGAAAAGAAAATGTTTCAAAAATATCCATGTAAATCTGGACAAGCATTCTGTGAGGGCAGATGGATCTCTCTACCAATAAAAAATATTTACTATACTAGACAGGAATGAGTTGACGTGGGTATTTGCAAATATCTGTGTGTGCAGCAAAGTGAGTCTGTTCCTCATTTCACATTCCCTCATCTGTTTTTGTACAATATAAAAGTACAGTACAGTATAAAATGAATCTTCATTTCCTACAAAAGACTCAATAAAAATATTCTAAAATAATGCAGCAAAACAACACTGCCTTTCATAATAAAATAAAAACAGATACATTTGCTAATGAAAAACAGTTTGCACAGACATTTGTCATCAGACTGGCACAGGAAACATACACAGGCACATGCTTCTCCAGCCACTGTGAGTTGTGAGGGCTGAGTCAGTGATATAAACTCCCTGAGGAAAGATGACACATGTGTTGGCATTTTTTCAGGCATCCCCATGGGTAACTGAAAACCAGGACTGAACCATGGGTCAGCTGGAATAAATGAGGCTTATGGGGGCAAAGACACAGAGGCTTAGCAAGACAAGTGTAGTAAATATCTTTGGGTATTTAGACTGCAATAACAGAGACAGCAACCACTGCCAGCACAACTGTTGCCTGTATGTGTGTGTGTGTATGTGTGCGCGCTAAGCTTTGCCCTTTTGAAATATGTGCCTGGATTTTGACTTTCCTACTTGGGTGGGGATTGGGTGAGTGGGAAAATTTCACCAACATGGACATACCAGCTTTAAAGCAGCATTGGAGCTGCTCATTCAGTTGCTAGGCTGATATGTACAGAGGGAAAACAATTCCTGCAGAAACTGGCTTTCCCTGTGTGACATTCCTGGCTACACTTATTGTCAGCCCCCAACACCACGACTTGCATTTGTGTCCACTGTCAAGAGTTATGACTCAGAGAGGCGACAGTCATTTAGTGAGGTCTGCAAGCTGTTTTTTCTTTTTTTTTTTCTTTTTTTGGTAACTCAGTGCTGAACAGCAGTGTTGCACATGTAATACGACTGTGACTTTCAGTTGCATCCAAGCTGTAATGCCTCCCACAGTTCCACACATATCTAGTGGAAGTGTTGGAACCTTCTGCAGTTTGGTGCAGCAAACTATTAAACTTAGCTAACAGCATTGTGGCATCCAAGCCAATGTTATGCACCCCTTGTTGGGTCTTTAAAGCAGGTTGCATCCAAGCACAACCAAGATGGCTTTGTGACACCATTAGTACGCTCTACGACTGCATGAATCGCTGCGTCGGTGTCAAATGCATTTAATCAACCCACTGACACTTTATGGAATACAATCTGAATGTAAAATGTAATGTAAAATGACTATCGATTAAAATTAATGCATGATCTTTAAAATGCAGTCATGTGTTTGAAAGACATGTTTTAAAAAAAAGTATCTGTCCATAGTTAAAAGAAGGAGCGCATTTAATTTGTATATACAAAAGTTCTGGAACTCCGAACATTTTCATGAATGCTGAAATGTGTAAATTTCACTCTGCTCAGATTTGAATGAATGAAGTCCAGTATTTTTCTTATCAAATGCTTAAACCAAGTGTTCTTTCTGGAGCATATTATTGCAAGTATCCATGTGACTGAAAGAAAAACAAAAAGCTATAAGTAGCACTAGGTGCTGTCCATCCTCTGGTACAAAGTGGGATTACTCAAGATAGACACTATTTTTCCAAAATTCTATGTGAACATACATACCACATATGCAAATAATGTCTTGGTGAATTTTACTTTCATACTTTCATTGTTACACATTTTCTAATTTCAGCCATATAAAACGAAAGCAAATGTAGAGGTAAAGACACTTTACTACAGAGCCAAAATTATTCTACCAGCATGCAGCTGACTCAGCCATTCCAAGAAAAAGTGAGGAGGAGATAAAAACAGAAACCTGAGGAGGTCCTCCAGAAATACAACAGACGACTGACTGTGACTGACAGGGAGAAATGAATGCGGAGAAAGATTCTGAGGCAGAGAGTAAATGTTAGATAAACTTCATGCCCTGACAGAGTGTTAAGAAAAAGGTGAAGAAATTGTTGACATCAACATTCGTGTCTTAATCCACAATGATGCTTCACGACTTAGCAACCCTACTCTCTGTGTACATGAAGCTGAGACTTGACAAAAACACAAACACAAACAAGCTGTTACCAAGAGCAAGGAGCAGTCATCCCAGTCTGTAGCACATAAACACAAAGAGACGTTCAAGAGCTTAATGAGTAATAGCGCACACATTAAAAACAGATGAACATCACACAAATAAACAGCAGGACTGCCTACAGGACCTGCTTTATTATCTGATGTTAGTATTTCAGAATTTGAGGACTGAGGATGAGGGCAACGTCTTTGAGGTGAACGTGAATGGCAGAAAGCTACACAAGGTAAGAGATTTCCTGGGTAAATTAAGCGCATAAACACACGTTCTCAGACCATGTTATATATGCAGACATATTAACTCTCTGCAGGGAGGGTTGCAGATTGGCTGATTTTCCTTCTTTATGTTCTGTGTTCTTCTGGTTCTATTTACAGTACAACACTCACACCTTTCAAAAAACAACAACAAAAACCTCTTAATTAAATGGGACAAGTAAACACTGTAATTTTCTCAAATCGAACACGCTGTCCCTACTAATCCACTCAATGAAAAAAAAACAAAAAACAACACACCATCTACAAACTGAGCAGTATCTGTCTAAACAGATCCTTTTCTTTTTTCTAATTACATCGTATGGTTAAAGTAAAACTCAGATTCAGATGTATAAAGTGTTCCTGCTAAACTGCTGATGCAGCTGACAGCAAATTCTGCTTGTATTTGAAGTCCTGTTTTTGTTGGCGGATGTTATTTGCCCCCGTAGAGCCCATCAGCCTAATGAACTGTTCATCAATCAGTTTAATGTACACACACACAGAAACAAACACACACACTCGCAGGCACTGTCTGGTGGAGAAGATGACAGAGATTGATGAAATGAGGCACAACTGGTAATGAAATAAAGGGAGGTGTTAACACATTTTGCTCCTTCACCACTGTCGAAGCTCCAGTTAAATCACAGAATACAGAAGCAATTTGTGGAAATCCACATGGAAAAGACAACCACAATATCAGTATTATGCTAGAATCCATGGTAGTATTTTACAAAACAGCTGTGCACATTGCGGTTTGGCTCATTAACGCAGATTTACCATCACATGTTTGATTCTAGCCACTGTGTTTCCACTGCCTAATGTGAGCAAATCAGTTCAATACTGATTCCATTGTGTTGGACTAGTTTAGCTGGATGCTTTTCATCCTGGGTTTAGCAGTTTAATGATGACAGGTTTAAAGGAGCAAAATGTGTTA
>JBAMYA010043783.1:0-13032 GCA_037176975.1 Arrhamphus sclerolepis | reverse complement strand
AGATAGATAGATAGATAGATAGATAGATAGATAGATAGATAGATAGATAGATAGATAGATAGATAGATAGATTTAGATATATAGATATAGATACACACACACACACACAGCAAACCCTGTCATAAAGTATAAATAATCAGTATAATTAGGAAGAACTTATTTTATGCATCTCTCCTTTTTTTTTGATGACCATTGTTACAACCCTGAGGGGGTGTGACATACCAACAACCAAGGAATGAAGACAACATGATGTAATAAAATGATGCTCATTGACTGGCTTGAAAGGATATCAGCTGCTGTACCTGTGGGGGGAGGAAGGGACAGATGGTTGTGCCAAACATATGAAATAAATGTAACAAAACCAAACCTAACTTTCCACTAAATATAAATGGTCAAATCAAATGACTACTAACTACATAAACTTCAAAATGTTGCAAAGCAAGCACAAGTGCCTCTTTCTCAATGGTTGAGTAGTTCCTCTGGTGAACAGTGAATTTTCTGGAGAAGTAGCTCACAGGACAATCTATTCCGTAGTCATCCTCTTTCAGAAGAACAACTCCAGCCCCGTCTGTGCTAGCATCTATCTCCAGTTTAAATGGAGATGAAAATACTGGGGCCAACAAAACAGGGGAACAACACAGCATGGCTTTCAAGCCATCAAAAGAGTGTTGGCATTCATCGGTCCACACAAATGGCTTCAATGGCTAGTTAAAGCAGACAACGGGGAGGCCACTGAAGAAAAGTTCTTACAAAAACAACGATAGAACCCAACCATCCCAAGAAACCGTTTCTTGTTTCCTCTCGTCTGCCTGTAGGAACAGGAAATGCAGCAGTAGCTGAGACTTTGGCATCAGCAGGCCACTACCCACTTGCTGACCAAGATAGCGAATGGTGCCCTTACCAAATTCGCACTTGGCAAGGTTAAGGGTCAAGGATGCAGCAGACAAACGAGCAAACACCTCTTTCAGAGTGTCTAGATGGTTGGTCCAGGTATCAGAGTATACAACAATATCGCCCAAGTACGCTCTGCAGTTTGAAACATCACCAAGGACTTTGTTTATCAGCCGTTGGAAAGTTGCAGGGGCATTACACATCCCAAATGGCATCACTGTGCACGGCAGGAAATGGTCAGGTGTCACAAAAGCTGAAATTTCTGAAGCCTTTGCGGTTAACGGAACCTGCCAATAACCTTTTAACATATCAAGCTTGGTGACATAGGTGGCGGAGCCTATGTCATCAATGCAATCTTCTATCAATCGTAACGGATATGCATCCGGTATGGTCACAGCGTTCACTTTCCTGAAATCATTACAGAACCTTGGACTGCCATCTGGCTTCATTTCCAACAAACAAGAGAAACTCCAAGGTCTCTCATTAGGAATTGCAAAACCATGTTCAAGGAGATATTCAACCTCCTTTTTCATCATCTCTTGCCTTTTTGGGTTGATACAATATGCACGCTGTTTGACCGGCTGTGCCTTAGTCAAACAGATGACATGGGACACGACAGTAGTCTGTGATGGAACGTCACTAAATAGTTCCGGGAAGGCAGAGAGAAGCATCTGAATGCCTTCCTTATGACCAGCAGAAAGATGGAACAAGAACTGTGATAGGTCTGACAAGATCTCAGTATTTTTGAGCCGAATTATTTGGGGTGGTACTGCACACAAACCCAGCACATCCTCAGCATCCTGAGTTACTACTGTTACCAATGGCACCACAGAAGGAGCACCAGCAGATGTTGCATCATTGCCTTCTCTGGGACAATAACGTTTCACCAAAGTCACATGACACACTCCAGTTTTCTTTCTCCAATCAGGAGAATGGATAACACAGTTAGCCTCGCTGATTTGTCGGTCAACAAAATATGGACCAGAGAATCCCAATCCCTATTTGAAGCATGACAATGTTTACGCATCATAGACTTCAATGTCTGATAAAATCTTTCTAATGCGCCCTGACTTTCTGGGTGATATGTACTGGAGGTGACATGCTGAACACCAAGTTTTTTCAGAACCTGAGCAAAGACTAATGACTTAAAATTAGTTCCTTGGTCAGTTAGAATAATCTGTGGTATCCCGAACACTGAGAAAAACTTCACTAAAGCCTTAGTTATAACCGAAGCTGTAATCTTTCTCAGAGGAACAGCCTCAGGAAACCTGGTGGACGTACACATCAAAGTAAGTATAAACTGATTGCCAGATTTAGCTTTCGGGAGTGGCCCTACACAATCAGTAACCACCTTTTCAAATGGCTCAGTGCACACAGGAATAGGACAGTGGGGTGCAGGGGGAATTGTTTGATTTCGTTTGCCTGCTACCTGACAGCCTGGGTTTGGTTAAAACCAGACAGACTCAAGATCCAGATCCTTGTTTTAAGCCTTTTACATCACAAGGTTTTGTATCAGAAACGGGGGATCTAGAAAGCCAACAACCAGTGGCTATACTGAGAGATACAGGGGGCTCACAATCCATTATTCAGGAGGGTATTCTTCCTTTGTCTGAGAGAACTTCTTGTAATT
This sequence comes from Arrhamphus sclerolepis, assembly GCA_037176975.1. Lineage (NCBI taxonomy): Eukaryota > Metazoa > Chordata > Actinopteri > Beloniformes > Hemiramphidae > Arrhamphus > Arrhamphus sclerolepis. The sequence goes on along the minus strand of JBAMYA010043783.1, from coordinate 10,511 downwards.
CCAGTGTGATTGTCCAGGGTATTGGAATGACACGGTTTAGCTCCTTTGCATCTCCTTCATGTACGTTCTCCTCTTGTTATTGGACTGTTAAAAGTTGCTGTCCTTCCTTCCTTGCCAATTAGGGGTGTTGATTTCATCCTAGGGAATGACATTGCAGGTGGAAAGGTCTTACCTGCTCCTGAAGTGTTGGACAGTCCAGTTTTGGTGCCCGTAAATGATCTTGGAACATTCTCCAGAATTTTTTCCTGCTTGTGCTGTCACAAGGGCACAAACAAAGAAATATGGTCCTGATTTGTCCGAAGCATTTCATGCCATGGAACGTGTTCCCCGAAAGGGCAGGTGTATCAGCCAGCCAAAAGTTTCATGTGAACTTGTTACGTGCAGACATTCTGCACTTCTCAAAGTTTTCTCCATGTCTAATTCTCTGAGGTCCATAAGCATTGTGGAACCAATGCTGAACCCTAACTTTAAGCAGGAGAAAACTGTCCACTACAAAAACACACCTCATTGTCATAAACACACAACACCAGTTGTTTAATTGAAATTTACAGTATCTTCATAAAGTGAAACTCATAATAATTATGCATGTTATTAAACATATTTCACAGCAAAGAGGTGTAAATTATGATTTGAATATGTCCAACTGGTTTGAAAGAGAGACAGAGCAATCAATATGCTTCTGGTGAAAAACATATATTGATCCCCCCCCCCCCTTCTGAATAAAAGTGGGTAGGGCCATAAAATTAGGTGTTTGCATTCAGCATTTATAGCTTTGGCTGTTCACTTCCAGATTCATGAAGAGGGAAAATGGACATGATTAGGAACAATCACCAATGTTCCATACAGGTCAACATAAATTATTACTTCACACACTATATTCTACATACTAAGCACATGTAATGTCTTATTGTTCATTATTTCAAATCATTTTATTTGAGTGCAATGACCCTCCTTTCAGTGTGGCACAGAGAGACAGAAATGCTTAAAAAGGGAGCATCACTGAGTTTATACTCTATGAGACATCACTGGAGATATTCAGTGATGTCCCATGTGATATCACCACTGTGTAATTCTTTCTTTTTTCTTTTTTTTTCTTGTGCATAGGTAAGAGTGTGGGTGAATGTGTCCTTCAGCCCTCTTGACTGTCTAATCTAACAAACTTTACTTGAACATGATACTGTCAGAGGACTAAAATAAACCAAGAGTGGAACACATTAGGATGGACAAAGGCAAACGTCGGTGACTGAAAGTGTGTGTTATTTGATAATGTATTAGTGTAGTGCAGTATGATGGATGTACATGTGTGTATGGTGGGTGTGTGGTGGTGTGAAATTGATGTTACGCCCCAATTCATGTTAGAGCTAAAACAGTCCTACAGTGACTTAAAGCAGTGATATTGACCCATAACACTCTGCACCAACTAGTGACAACAACCACTACTTCAGGTTGAAGCACAGCAGTTGCTGGTGTGCCGGATCAGTGTCATGCAGCAAACCTCCATAAGTGCTCCAGATTCCTTCTCCAACTCATCAGGACCATCCAGTTCAGCAGCCCACCCCCCTCCCTGCGACACACTCCTGTGCCGCAGCCTGCACCCATTGCTGTGCCCCAGAAGTCAGCACCTCCAACCCCACTATGTACCCTATACCTTGTGTAAGTGCTCTGTTCTAGTGATGTGCATTAAAAGCAGCAAGGCTGACATGATTGTGGGTCTGGTGGAGCGGCATAAGCCCAGCCCTCAGTCCATGTGTAAGTCAAGCTGCTTGAATTACACAGTGGCACATTAATACAAGCTTATGTATTAATACAAATCTAAATAAATGTCAAACCTCTAAGATGTGATGAATTTTCTGCAAGTGAGTTGTCTTTACTGCTATTTAAAAATTACCAGATTTTTTTTCTTTTGGTCTGTAAAATTATGCAAAGGTTAAAGAGCAGGTTTTACAATGTTGATGAAAGGGTGGAACAAGGGCACCAGAAGAACTCATTTAAATTTGATAAAGCTCCAGATCATTTTCTTAAAAAAATGTAAAATAGGGTACTGGCTGTAGCAGAGTATGCAGTCTCCAAGAGCCTTCTATTTCTGCTTCCTCAGCTTCATCTTTGTCACCCAGTAATACCACTGCCTGATGTTTCATCCTCCTAACCATCATTTATCTGGTGTTAATGCATTTAATTAATGAATATAAATCTTAATAACTAACCTTTGCTCTTCTTACACTCTCTCCTGATCCTTAACACAGTAAGATTTGTATTTTTCCCTACATAAGGGCTGCTTTATTTGTTCTTTCACAGGTGTTGTTCTATTGTTGAAGAAGCATATGGAAGAGTTATCTGTGCTTCAAATGAGCCCCAAAGGACAGAGGGTGTAGTCCCTAGACGCAATTTGTGAGTTGTAATATTGATACATTGATGTATGTATAAAATCTAATGCACTTGCAGTATAATAAGCAACAGCTTCCATTGAAACTATATCCATCTGTGAAAGTGAGTTTGTACTGGACTCTCAATCAGTGGCATGTTAACAAGTATAATCAAACAATTAGCTGACATCAAGGGAAAATGTGGTTTGTTTGACAAAGCAAGTTTTGATGTGATGTTTCATAATCTGTTCTATGAGTGCTCTGTTGGGGAAAAAAAAAATTATGTCCATTTCTTCACAAAAAACAAAAAACCATTACACACACTCATTATCACCAGCAGAAATACCACAGTCACACGCGTGTGCTCTAACATACTGGCCCTGACACCTCACGCCATAGCAGCTACAGGCAGTGGACAGCAATGCCAGAATAAGGAAAACAGAGTCAGTATTAAAGTTACCAACATCTGGCATAACTGTGGTATGTAGAGCAAAAGACAGACAGGGATGGGATCAGAAGAAACAAGGGAAAATGAATGAACAAAAAAGTGAAGCTTCATGTACCATGCAGGGTTGATACCTTGGAAACTACAAATAAAATATAATTAGTCCCACACCACATTTAAGCCAAAGTGACTAATTTAAAAAAGAAGAGGAAGTATTTTTCTCACTTGTTATCTTTTTGTGTCTCAGCGGGTCAATATTCCCCGGACACACATCACTGACTCAGTCTCTGCTTCCCACAGTGCCAGCTTTATGGGGCCATAAACACAGACTGAAAAGTATGAAATGGAATAGGCTGATGGTGTAGGAGGGTGATGACTGAATATGAGCAAGTGTGGGTACAGGACAGTGGAGGGTTGGTTGACATGCCTTTCTGGAAATAAACCCTCACTGTGCACAACACTCATGGCAGATTTTCTTTAAAAAGACACTTCTCACTTTGAGAAAAGTGCATTAGGGACAAGATGATGTATGTCCCAAATAAGAGGACTGGTCAATACTATCTACAGGAATAAAAGTGATTGACATGAATGCCTTAGACCAAGTGGAGTACATCAGTGCACCCTAAACATTCGTCCACCTCACAGGCAGAAGTCCATGAAATTGAGGTGCTGGGTATAGGAAGACTGGGTAAAGACGGTTGTTTATCAACTCTCTCTGCCCAGTAAACTGCCAACTGCTGTTTTCAATTCATCAGTGTCACACTGTGATAAACTGGCAATGGTAAAAAGGTGTTGTTGGTGCTGAGGTGCAGCCACGGAAGAATTCTGGCTGGTCGTTATTGCTGATGCTTCGGGGCTAAACCTATATGTTAGAATGTCAGTGACAACAAAACAAAACAAAACAAAACAGAAAGGACTGCAATTAGATTAAAGAAGATTTAACCGAAAAACGTAATTCAATATATTAAATGTTACAAAATTTCCAAATCCTGAGCACACTTTGAAAGAATTAATAATACTCAGCTTGAAGAGATTTAACTTATAACAACACTCATAACCAGTATGGATTCGAAATAAAATAAAATCTAAAACTTCTCATCTGTGAAGAATCCAGGAGTCATCCTTCATAGATGTCCAAACCACCTTTATTTACTCAGATTTCAATTCCCAGACACACATAAATAGAGTTGTGTTTAGATGAATATGTGTGTTTCAAATAGTGAATAAAGTGAATAAATTCTTACAATAGCTTTTATTTGCAAGCATACAGAGTCAAAAGATGAAGGGACATTTATCAAATTTGTCATTACAAAAAAGTGACGATATTGGTTTGTTCAAAAAAATAGCAGTGTCTTCATTTTTCTTGATAGACTCAAACATTCACTGTATAAACTGAGAATTGCTTGAAGATTTAGCTTTCCTGTGGATAGCTGAACTAATATTTAGTAGTACAACAGCTGTTTCTGAGAACTGCTTCACATCTGCGTTGCATGAAGCTGACCAACTTCTGCCACCTGTGAGCAGGTATTCCAGCCCAGGATAACTGGACTACGCTACATTCTTGGTTTTACCTCAGAGACAGCATATTTGATGTCACACCAAAAGTTTTCTGTTGGCTCAAGGTCCAAGACATGTGTCTGTCATTACCTTACTGAAACATCAATTTCAAGTACATTTCCTCTTCATTATAAGGCAACATGACCTCTTCTAGTAGTCTGATGTATTCAACATGATCCATGATCCCTAGGCCCGACACCATAGTCTCCATAGTAATCATTTTTTAGTCAAAGTACACAGTCCTTTTGAACAATGTCCAGAAGACATTGTCTGAAACGAAACTCAGAGAGACATACACTAGCTGTTGCACATAGAACATTTGCTGCCTTTCTCCTAAATAACAATCACCTGTCTGACACCAACGGGTGGTTGACGCCTCACTAACTGAACTCCACACTATTTCTTTGAACAGCCTAATATTCCTTTTTCTTCACTTTCTGAAAGTCAATAGTAAAGGGTAATATATTTTATAAACTTTTCTTGATGTTTTGATTTGCAATAGAATGTGTTGCGGTCCCATTGTGTTTGCATGTTTGGAAATAAAAGATATAAGGATTTTGAGCTTTACTCACCTTTTTTTAAACACTGCATAATCTCATCTTTACATCATGGGGGCTGGAGGTCTTCAGATTATGGTTGTCATAGCACAGTAACAGAAACACTGAATCCTGCGTCAGTGATAAGGGCTTCAGTGCAAATCTTGCTTTTCTAACCAAATATCCAAGATTTCTTTGAAGTGTCACCAAATATATTAACTGCCAACTCCTTTTTTTTAAACAGTCTCTTGAGTTTACAGATTTCTGTCAAAGAGAATAAGGAAAATGTTACGACGAGATGATAATCTTATTCATTTTGTATGATGCTATTAGCACCATTAAAACAGACACTAGCCTGGAGTAATCATAAATCTATTTATGAGAGCACACAGCGGTGTAAGCAGCAGGTGACTTCGCCTTGGGCGTGGTACAGAGTCACATCTAAGAGCCGATGGTAGACTTGTTTTTGTGAGTAGCTCTTTGTCTTTTCAACAAGCAGCTGAGAACATAATCAACAACACATTTGTCTTTTCTGACCACCTAATGGGCTTTGCCCATAAAAACTGATCTCTGTGTGTGTTTGCTGGTGAGCTTAACTGCCACTCCAGGCACCTGAGCACGCAGTCTTTGTAATCCAAGTGGTAATCCCAATGTAAACAAAAGCCATTACCAATATAACACTATCAACTTTTGTTCAGTTATTTAGAACTGGGAATAGCAATAAATGAATAAATAAAAATCCTCCATCTATAACATGCTCTCAAATTACACTACGAGACACAGAGATAAAATGGTCAAATTTTACGTCTTTATATCTGGTTTCACTATTGGGCAAATTTTGACTCAGGAGCAGTACTTCTAGTAGGGTAAGTCTGGACATTTTTGAGTGTAGCTAAAACTAACTGTTACTCTTTATTAACTTATTAACTTATTTTTACAAACCAGTGCCTCAGTTGTTTTCTTCACTCCATTGTTTTTTGGATCTTCATTTTTAGCCCAAGCAATGGAAAATGGAAAATATTATCACAATTGCCTTCATGTTCTCACAAACGTATCGCTGCAGGATGTGCAGAATCAAATATAAAGGCTATCATAGTCAGCTGTGTGTCCATTGTGTTTCAGCCAATACATCTGCACCCACATTTGTAATGTATGATGAGACATCTGTGACTGGGTATAATGATCTGACTAAAAAAAAAAAAAACAACAAAAAAAAATTCTACCCTGGAGATCGAGCATACATTCGTGCAGGCGAGGGAACAGAGTTGACTTGAAGTACATTAATGGACCAAATTAGAAAGCTAAAGTGAATTCAGAAACAACAGGAAGTAGATGGTTACAGCAGAATGATCATCCTGTATGTGATTTCTACAGACTCGGAACAAAGCTGGTTTGTTGATGGACCTGCTGAAACTGCAGAAAAAAAATAAAATAATATCATCCTTATCACAACAGCAGGATCCAGGGATGCAGTGTACTCATAAAGACTCAACCCTCACTAAAATAATATTAAAAGCCATGCCAACTCTAGGCACTTCATTCGAACAATGCCCACCTTTGATTCATAGGAAGTTCCATTTGAAATAAAACACATAAGAAGAAATAAGATAGTGCCATTATTTTTAAAAATGTCTTCTGAGCTAAAAAAAAAAAAAGAAAGAAAAAAAAGTTATTTTTTTCAGCTCACTATTTCACTCCCAACCTTTCAACAATCTTTATGTCTAAATCTAATCATGTTCCACATCTCTTTTTAACTCCCCTCCAGCTCTCCTACTTGTATTACATTTTTGAGCATACCAAGACAAACTCTGGACAGATTTTTTTTTTTTTTTCATTTAAGTAATTTAAGTACGTGACAGCCTGCTCTCATTTTAATAGGACCCATTTTCTTTACTCTGCAATGAAAATACAATTTACATCTCATTATGGGTTTTGTTTTGTTTTTTACACATTATCTTCTGTCAGCTTCCTCATTCTTCAAGAAGCCATATTTTCTACAGTATACAATAATAAAATACGATGAAATAAATAAATAATTAAAAAAAAGCACATCTGAAGCAATATCTAGTGTCACACTTATTTTGTTGTATAATATATTGTTTCAGTTTTGTCTTTATGGTATTAAGAAAAGAAATTGCAAAAGTGCTGCAATGATATCCTACTGGCATAGTGAAAAGAGAAGCGCCTGATTCATTTTACCCGATTACAGACACTAGTAACAGCCCTTCATGCCTTTCAGGTACACCTATGGTACATTATCAATGTTTTATGTTTGCTACAGAATGACCGCACAAGTGAAGATAGATGTTGCAGTAGCTCTGATCATACTTTCACTTTGTCTTCTTGAGATTTTCACTTGTTTTTTTTGTAAAAAAATATTTTTAAATTATATATTACTGTTGATTTGGATGCTTATCTGCTTCTTACAATTAATTTGTGGTAATTCTGACACTTTTGGACGTGGGGATAGATAATGGGGAGGTCAGAGTGAGAGAAAGCTGCTGTGTTTGGCTGCTGCTTCTCACTTGTTGTGTCTCTGAGTGTTTTGATAAAGCACTATATAAGTCAAATAAGGACTAAATTGTAAAGATCTTTACATGTAGAAAATCTGGCTGAGCCTTTTCAAGACACAAAAACCAAATGGTTTGAGGAAGCGAAGTTGAGGATGTAAAATAGGAGTGCAATAAAGAGCATGGAATAAAAAGTTTAAACCATTTTTTTAAGAGGATTTGTGAACAAAGAATAGAGATTGAAGAATAAAGATTTCATCAGAGAGGAATGTGATTTAGTAATTACTATAAGGCAAGCTGAACCTTAATCAACATGGTTAATCTAATAATTGCAGCTAAATGTCAGTGCTACTCTGGATGTAAACAAAAGTCCAAGTCAGTCCACAGGAATATCACAAAATACCCCAGACTAAGCACTGACTGAAGATGTATTGATATCACAGGTACAGAGCATTTACCATAACACCTACACAGTAGTGCAAGAGTTTAATTCCTCTTAAAGGATAGTCGCATGTGTGCTGTTATGTATTGATGAACTGGAGTCCTGTGCAGATGATACAAATACTAAGAGCTTTATGTGAGAGAAAAACTGTTTCTAAGAGGGAGTGTGTCTGTTCTGCGTAGAGCAGTGAGTGGAAAAGCATGCTTCTAAGGGACTTAGATTGTTCAATGGCCATGTAACAAAATTATCAGCATTAGTCACTTTAAAAGTAATAGCTTTGCAAGTAGTGGTATAGTACTAGAATTAGACATAATGCTGCTTCTTGAAATAGGATATTCGTTTTACCAAAAGCATTCATACCCTCAAGTGATTACACATGAAAATAAAGGAACTGTAGTATGACAGACACATAATTTGTGTATATGTTTTAGAAGGTGGACCTCAGCTATAAATTAAAAAAAAAAAAAAGAAAAATTTGAGGTTAGGGTCATGTTCACACTTTACGCTAGACTGAAGCATTAGACACACTGTATTGATCGTCTTTTTTTTTTTTTTTTTTACTAGTGAAAGGTGACTTTGAGGTAAAACATGACAGCATAATTTTCCTTATCCACACTGATGTGTAAAATGTATTCTACGGCTTGATTCCCATCATCAATCTGTAGACAGTCATTCCACGCTTGTGATCAATAGCTTCTGTGTCGTACAGTGCAGACTAATGGCTCTGAATTATTTATTGTTAATATATGAGCTGGTAATTACATTTCAACATAGGACATTGTGAAATGATGCTCCAAAATAGCTACTACACTAAATAAAAATTACGATCTTAATATGTTTTGCAAGAGTACCCCACTACAGTGAAAAAAATTAATGAAAAGAATACATTTGAAATGATAGTTCATCAATTCTTTTTTTTTTTTTTTTTTTTTTTTTTATATATCCACTTCATCCTGTTCAGGGTTACAGCCTGGCTCTAACCTACATCATCTGTCATGACAACAACATGCATGTAGAAGTGAGTGCACTTCTATGATCAATTTAGACTCAGCAGTCACACATCTTTTTGGACTATGAGAGGACGCGTAGAGTGCATGCCCACAAAGGTATGAAGAAGACATGCAAACTCAGCATCGAAAGGCCCGAGCTGAGATTCAAACCAAATCATACAAAAGCATAAACCACAGAACTCCAAACTTGTCAATCCTCCCCAGGGGAGTCGTCAGCCGGATTTACCGGGGCTGCAGCCTGGGGTAATTTGAGCTCAGCCCGGGTAGCCAAAATAGTTGTTTAGATTTTTTATTGCATTGTGCTTTCCATCCCTTGTAGCCTGTTAAAATAAGGAATCCTGAAAACTACTTCTGAGGCGGAGAAGCATGGCTGGGCTGGGGGTGGGTGGAAAGGGTTGTGCTCTGGTCTGACCAGTGGATGAGTGCTGTCAAACTAATGTTACTGCTGTCAACTAAAGTTACTGGGTGGGTCAGTGTAATGCTGCATTCACACATAGTGTGTGTGGCGCCTGCATCCGTCTCCATAGACTTGAATGGTGGCCAGGTTGCCTGTCACTGATGCGCTGCAGGCCTGCTTGCATCGTGGCAGGTCCGTGTTGTCCGGCAAAAAGTCGAGCTGAGCTCAACTTTGACGCATCTAGGAGTACGTCAGCCAATCAGGTTGCAGCTAGGCAGAACGCTCAAGCCAATAAAATTGTAGGACGGGGATCTATAGTGGCATTTGCATTACAGAAGAATGAGGTAAAAAATAGTAATAGTGCTGTCTGTGGTCACCCAGAGACACAAGTTTCAGAAATAAAGCTTGCGAGGAAGTGGAGGAATCTGGTCTGATTGCGTTCTGTGAACAGCAATGACGTGACGCAGGCAAATGAGCTGAGCTGCTGTTTTTGAAATTAGCCACCATTATATCGGCTCAATGTAACGGCAATCAGAAAGCCAACTACTGCTGAGAAACAACTGGGTCTGCTTTCATTTAGCTCACTGGCTACTTTTCCATCGAACACAGTCACTAGCACTTAGTTGGTCAACACAGCAAATAACCCTCTTCCTGGATATTTCAGCAGTTTGATTGTTTTTTTTTGTGGTCATTTTTCTGCTCTCTCTCTCTCTCTCTCTCTCTCTCAATTTTCAATTTCAACCAGCTTTATTGGCAAGACCGTATTGCCAAAGCCTTAACATATTTACAAATCAGGTATAATAATTAACTAAGTCATGAAAGTATGGAGAAACAACAACATCAACAAATATAATATAATAAATCCAAGAAAGAGAAAAGAAAAAGAAAATATATAAAATATATACATACATATATACATTGGATTAGGTACTTTAGTAATGTATTAATTAATTGAGGAATGGATCAGAATGAACAAACAAAAAAAGAGAGAGAAGAGAGATCAACAGGAGGAGGTGCAGGACAGAGATGAACTTCAATTTTTTGAATCCAGATGTGATTTAAAAAAATTAAAAAAAACGCAATACATTGGATTAGATATTAGATCAAACATTAGATACATCATGTAACATGCAACATCACACTGTTTAAACATGGATGCACCAGGAAATTAAATAATAAATATTTTGGGCAGTCTGATGTTGTCTACTATAATAACTTTTATGTACTGTATGGACATTGAAAGAAATCCTC
>JBAMYA010043782.1:0-13034 GCA_037176975.1 Arrhamphus sclerolepis | reverse complement strand
TTTTCTGCAAAGGGACCAGGACGACTGATCCATGTAAAGGAAAGAATGAATGGGGCCATGTATGATGACATTTTGAGTGAAAACCTCCTTCCATCAAAGGGCATTGAAGTTGAAACGTGGTGGGGGCTTTCAGCATGACAATGATCCCAAACACACCACCCAGGTAACAAAGGAATGACTTTATTAGAAGCATTTCAAGGTCCTGGAGGGGCCTAGACAGTCTACAGATCTCAATCCCATAGAAAACCTTTGGAGGAAGTTGAAGGTCTGTGTTGTCCAGCAACAGCCCCAAAACATCACTGCTCTAGAGGAGATTTGCATGGAGGAATGGGCCAAGATATCAGCATCAGTGTGTGAAAATCATGTGAAGATTTACAGAAAACGTTTGACTTCTGTCATTGCCAGCAAAGACTATATAACAAAGTATTGAGATGAACTTTTGTTATTGACCAAATACTTATTTTTCACCATGATTTGCAAATAATTTCTTTATAAATCAGATAATGTGATTTATTTTTTTTATTTTTTCTGGATTTTTCTTTTTTTTTTTCTCATTTTGTCTCTCATAGTTGAGGTATAACTATGATGAAAATTACAGGCCTCTCATGTTTTTAAGTGGGAGAACTTGCACAACTGGTGGCTGGCTACATACTTCTTTGCATCACTGTACACCTATACACATACATGCACATATACCCACCTACAATTCTACAATGTTCCAGCACATCATACACACTATATATACATATAATCCCTACTTCGATAGATGTTTTAATATTTTAAATGTATGTTAGCGAGTTTGATAGGTTTGGCTAGTGAATTTGTCTGTTCAAAACAGTGTGTTTCATGGCGTTAGAGCTTGCTTTAGGTATGGTAAAGTTTCCTACAACTGCATGCCTTGTCATATATTGATGATTCTCCACACTAAAGAAGAGGTTTTTAAATAAAATAAAAGGTGCTTTTAAAACGGACATGTTTCTCATAACAATGAGTGAGTACAACAATCTGTCTTTGACCAGTAACCAGTTCAGCTGGTAATGTGTGCACAGCTCTATTTTGTTTTCATTGTCGCTTGTTTAACATGTCTCCAGTAGCATTCGACCAAACTGCTGGACAATAGTTGAGATGTGATATTATTAGTGATTGAATTGCTTTGTTTCATTATATTTAAATCCATAAAACTTGCGTGTCTTCCTATAATTGATATGCCTCTACCCATCTTTGCAATCATGTTGTTCATGTGTTTTTTCCAGAAATAATTTGCTGTCAACGATCAATCCTAGAAGTTTGGTCTGAGATACCTGGATATAGTGACATTGTACATTTTCATATTTAATACTGGATCACAATCAATATTATAATTTGACCCTACAATCATACATTTAGTTGTAGATATATTGAGAACCATCTTATTTGCTTTAACCCAGTCTGTCACTGCTTTTAATTCCTTATTTAAAATTGTGTCTAATTCCTTATTAGTTGATGCTGATGTACATATAGTTGAATCGTCTGCATACATTACTATGTTAGCTTTATTTAATACATATGGTACATCATTTGTGAAAGAAATTGAATAATAAAGGGCCAAGACATCTCCCTCGGGGTACTCCACATGTTGTAACTCTGGTTTCAGACTAACTTCCATTAAAGAACTCTGTTTGTGTCCTATTTGATAGATAGCTGTAAAACCAAGTAAGCCATAAAGCCATAACAGGAGAGTTTTTGTTAGTAATAAGCTATGATCAATTATGTCAAAAGCAGCTGAGCAATTGAGAAATACAACACCAACCATATTTTTCTTTTCAATTTCTTTAAGCCAATGATCTGACATGCAAGTCAGTGCCGCTGCCGTGGAGTGAGCCCCTCTGTATGCGAAGTTGCAAATTATGTTATTAGTGGATAAATAGTTATTAATTAGATTGTTTCAATCATTTTTCCTCACACAGGTAATAAACTTGAAGGACGACTATTAGAGGCAGAAAAAGGCAGTTACTTGTTTTTCAGTAATGGAATTTTTTTTGCCTCCTTCCAAGCTTGTGGACAAGTACCGCAAATAAAACTTAAATTAATGATATGAGCCAATGCAGGAGCAATTTTATCTGCAACCAGTTTGAGAAGCCTGTTGTTAATGCCATCCACACCTGATGGTTTATCTTTACAAATTTTCAGAAAATCCTCTACTATTTCTATACTCACATTTACTAATTTGAACTTAGAGCTTTTGCTACATGTTGTCATCTCTAATTAATAGATGAAATATACCCTCACGTAAACTCATCTTATTTTCTCTTAATCTTTCTAGTTTGCTAATCAAATAATCATTTAAATAATTTGCATTTTCACTTGACTTCGTATGAATGTATCATTTGCCTTCCAAACAGACTGGCTGAGTTTTGTTTTTTCTACCTGTCAAATCATTTAAAACACTCCTTTTTTTAAATCATTTTCTACCTCTTTAACTCCATTTCTAAAGTACATTTTCTTTTTTTTTCCTGTTAAGTTTGGTAACTGAATTTCTAATTTTCCTAACAAGCCCCCAGTCAGAATTATTTTCCCCGATAATTGCAGGTTTTATTTTCATTTGGTCCCTCATTTTCATCACATCTTTTATTTCTTTGTCTAACCAGGTGTTCTGGCATTCCTGACAGTAGACTTCTTTAATGGTGCATATTTATCTACCAGAGGTAAAATTAAGTTGTTAAACTCCAACAAAGCAATTTCAGGATTGTTCGCTGCAAACACTTCTAAGCAACAGATTTCTTTTACATCATTACCACATAAGTCCTGATTGAACAGTCTATATGACCTTTTAAATATTATTGTGGATCCAGGTCTACTTACTTTAATGTTTCTGACAACTATAATCAAATTGTGGTCACTACTGCTAATGGGCACAGACAATATTTTATTACCCTGCTCTGGAGAGTCTGTAAAAATACGATCAATGCATGTAGATGTTTTGGTTCCATCATATTTTACATATACTCTTGTTGCTTTATTTATGACTTGAGTAAGTCTCTATGTGTTTATGGCAGTCTGCCACTTGTTCTTCAGGGGACTATTTTGAGCAAACCAATCAATGTTAAAATGTCCGTCTCAGCATCCTGTCCACCACAAATACAATGACTAAAACTAGAAAATCTCTGGAGGTGACCAGACTCTGAAACCCCGTTCACAAACTTGCATTAAAGTGCATCCTAGTTGAGCTGAACACAGAAAGCCTGTACAAATGCAATGTTTGAACGCATTCCACCATGGATTCAGATCCAGTTGCTAAGAACTGATTTGAAAGTGATCAAGAATAATTTCACATTCTTTCAGAAGGCTAAACACATGAGCATCCTGGGAAACATTCAAGGACCACTAGACAAACTAACACCATTAGCTTAGGCTTATTTTATTTTGCCCCTCCTTGAATCGCCACCTTATTCTGATGGAGGGGATTTAGGTGCCCACAAGATCCCAGGGCTCTGGAACCCATCTTCTCCAGAGAGGCTGGACTTTATTCTGCTCTGTAGTTACCTTAGGTGAGCGGGGACAGGCTGGAGTGGGCTTACTTATACCCCCGAGCTTGGACATTGGGGTTTTCCCAATAGATGAGAGGTTAGCTTCCCTGTGTCTTCAGGTTAGGGAACGTGTGCTGTCTGTCATCTGCGCCAATGTACCCAGCCTTCTTGAAGTCCCTAGTGGAGGTGCTGGAAAGTGCTCCTAAATAGTACCCCATTCTGCTGGAAGACTTCAGGGGTTGCATGGATAATGGCAGCTGTACCTGGAGGGGCTTCATTGGGAAATGGCCTATATGATCTGAAGCCAAGTAATGTTCTGTTGTTAGACTTGTGTTGTAGTCACAGTTTGTCTACAAGAAACATGTGAACATGCGAACATGTTCAAACTTTAGAGTTCACAAATGCATGCGGCATCAGAACACTCTTGGCCGTAGTTAAATGATCAACTTTATAGTCGTATCATCAGATCGGTGGCTGTATGTTCTTATTATATGTTTTTAATTGAATTAACTTAATTTACTTTAATTTGCATAAACATGTGAACTTTGCTGGCTAACATTGCTTGGAAGTTTGCTTTACTGTCCAGCTTGGTTTTATGTACATGGCACACAGGTTTGGGTGACGGTGCTGGGTAGCCAGGTTTTGATTTATTCTGATGGTGTTGGTTGTTGCTTTGTTTAGTCTGATGTCTTTTTAACTAACTGCTGCCTTCTTGGGCAGGTCTCTCTTGAAAAAGAGATTTTAATCTCAATGAGACTCACACCTGGTTAAATAAAGGATATAAATGAATAAATCATTTCTCTCTCTGGAGGCTACTAGAACCCTTTTCTGACTCTGCAGATAACACGGGCACAGCGAGGAGGAGTCAGGCAACTATTTCAGCTTTGTCAAAGAGAGCATGGATCTCTGGGGTTGACCCTTGAAGAACAACAATGTCAGAACTAGACTGGAAGAGGTACTGCCTCCTAAACAATGAAAGCTGAACTTTGAGGATGTCTGGGTTGATTTCTGGGTACTGTTGGACAACACCATGTACCTCTCCAGTTAAGAGAACTTGTTCCAGATGCCTTAACATTTTCATTCCTTCTTGCTTAAATCTTTCTCTGAACTAGATATCAACAACATCCAGAACTTGTAGAACTCAGTCCTGTAGTAGTCACTGTGCCTGAGTTGAGATACAAGCCAAGGAATGGCAACAGGAGTGACATTGAGTGTCTCACACATCCCTGTTGTTTTTGAGTTAAGTCCCTGAAAATTGTTTCCCTTTTTGGTAAAAAGAATTATTCCATAACACAGGCAACAACTACCATCGAGACTGTGAGGCTTGGCCCCCACCTTTCCTCCACTCACACACTGAGCACCGGTACCCCTCAGGGCTGTGTGCTGAGGCCCCTCCTCTACTGTCTCTATACCTACGACTGCAGTCCAGCCCACAACAACAACCTCATCGTCAAGTTTGCTGACGACACCATAGTGGTCAGACTCATCTCAAAGGGAGACGAGGCAGCCTACAGGGAGGAGGTCCTGAAGCTGACAACCTGGTGTTCAGAGACTAACCTGGCTCTGTATGCCAAGAAAACCAAGGAACTCATCGGCAATGTCAAGAAGCACAGTACCTACCTAGCTCCCCCCTACATCAACGGCGAATATGTGAAGAGGGTCCACACCTTCCAGTTTCTTGGCATCTTCATCTCAACTGACATCTCGTGCACAGAAAACGTCACAGCGGTCATCAAAAAGGCCCAGCAGTGGCTACACCTTCCACAGTTACTCTCTCTCCTCCTTGATGGACATTTACACCTCCTGCTGCCTCAGCAAAGCAAAGAGCATCACCAAGGACAGCTCCCACCCTGGCTTTGATCTTTTTGACCTGTTGCCCTCAGGGAGGCACTACAGGTGCATCAGAACAAAGACCAATAGACTCAAGAACAGCTTCTTCCTAAAAATCATAACCATTCTGAACTCACACATGCACTGATTTCTCCACTAAACCCCTGAACTACTTCTAGCCACATACTGTGCAATATGCAATATTTAATAACATTAACACTGTGAAATAACTGTATAACATGCAATACCAAAATACCTGCATATAAAAACCATATTTAACCATATTTATTTTTCTTTTCTAAATTATCTTTCTTGTGTAAATGTATACAGCACCTTGTGCACCTCACACCCCCACCCCCTTGATTGCATTATCAGTTTTATGTTATATATACCTTTGCACAACCTGTATATGCTGTTATATATTTTTTATCTTCTTTTTTGTTTACCTACTTATTTGCACTGAATAAGGAGTTACTTTCAATCTTATTGTACATGTGTATAGTGACAATAAAGGCATTCTATTCTATTCTGTCTAGGGTCTGTGTTCTCCTCTGGAGGGACATTGTAAGGACTGTGGACTGGGCTCAGAAAAATCTGACGACAAAGGTTGAGTAATAGTTTTATTGAAAGATAGATCAGGCCGATGATGAATGTGACATGGGTTCAATCAGAGCAAAGGATAGGTCTGGAAGACAGATATTGATGAGAGGGTGGCTGAAGATCTTATTGCAGAATTTGAATGAGATTTAAGCACATTAATTTGGGAGCGCGAAGAAATGCAAGAAATGTTGGCCCAGATTCAAGATCCAAACCTCTGAATAGATTCTACAAGTCCAAAGTCAGAGATTCAGCTCATTAGCCATACAAAATCCAAGATCCACAGTCCAGAAATCAAAGTCATTTATCAGAAAAACAGACCAAGGTCAGAATCAGAATGACTTACTATCAAAGTGGGGGTCAGGGAGGAATCAGAATGGGCAAAACAGTCCATGTCAGGATTTTCCAGATAATCAAAGAAACAGAAAGCTGGCGAGTGCATGTAGCATTTACATGGCACAATCTGTCAAAAGAGTGAAGGTTGCTGAGCTGTCTAAGAAAGGGACGGAACAAGTGAGTGTGATAATTGATGACCGACTGAGCAGGGAGAGAGGTACAGACAGAGAGCAGGAGGAAATCCAAATGGTCAGCAGAGAATGCGACATACTCTATCTCTTGGCTGGCCTGGGGACCTCTTGGTGTCCTCCTGGAAGGGTTGGAGGAGGGGGCTGGGCAGGGGGAGGTCTGGGTATCTCTGCTTAGGGTGCAGTCCTACAGCCCTGGATAAGTGGGAGTTAAGTGATGGATGGATGTTTGATTTTGCATGTGAATTACTACAGTAATATTTATTTATTGCCATTCAGTTTGTTTTTCATGTTTGTGGTGGGTCTTTCCTTGTTTTCAGCATCATGGTGACAGTCAAAGGAATGGTTATTCTTTGGTTTCCCAACCAGCTGTGTTTTTCAGATTTCCCCTGAGTTCCTGGAGTTGGTCTATGATAATGTTTCTGGACAAACTGATTTTAGAAGCCTGTTTCCAGTCAGGACAAACCTGCTCATTTCCATTCATGTACCAAAAATAATAACTGATATGCTAGTATATGCTATTTTGTACTTAAATACATTTTACAAATCATGACATTACATAAAAAAAAAATCATAAAATATCAAATTTAACAAAAAAATATGACTTGTTATTGAGAAAATTAAGACATTTGTCCTAAAATTGTGAACTTCTGCTGATCCATCCATCCATTATCTATATCTGTTTATTCCTGTGCAGGGTCACGGGAATTTTTGATGAATCAGACAATTCAAAAATATTATTTGTTTATGAGAAAGCTACCTTTTATTGCAACATTACCAATTTTGAGACTTTTTGTTGTAAAACCACAACTTTTTGTTGTGCAATCAAAACCTTTTGTCGTAAATTATGGGCAAAAATTTTATTTTAATTTTATTTTCAATTAAAATTAATTTTATTTTAATTTCAACCTTGGCAAAATACAACTTTTTGACTTAAAATCAGTTAATCAGGTTTTAGATGTCAACACCAATTTAAACAAGCAGACTCATTGGCACCCTTTCAATATGTCTTCAGAAAGCTGATTAAAAATAACTTGTTTGTTGTTGGCGAGAAAAAATGTTTTTGTGCACAAATAGTGGAAAGATCCAGTCACTCAAGAGATCTGATCCACATCGACTGGATCTCTCAGGAAGCATTCAAATGGAAAGTCTGAACGGGGCCTGTGAAGTATGAATGAAGAGAAGCTTTGAAAGTACAGCTCCCAGTAGTGTTGCTGAACTGCTGACCACCCACTCAGACACAAAACCCTTCAGTTTAACAAACTATAACTGTTTGTCAGTTAGTCAATAATACAAGTGATTATGGAGGCATCCATCTCTTTTTCTAGAGTTTCTGACACAGTAATGCCAGATGAATAGTGTTAAATGCAGTGTACTTGTAACTGTGCTACCTGCCTTTGCTCAGATGACGATAAACAAGTCATACCACGGTCAGTGTCGCTGATCATCAGTCTCCACACTACAGTTCCCAGGATTCCCCAGTTCACTCCATCATCTGTGCCATCCTCATTACCCTCATGTGTTTCACCTGTGTCCCTACCTACTTATGTCTCTACCTACCTACTTATATCCTGTGCTCATGTCCCGTTGTGGGTATTATACACCCGCCTGCATTTGTCTTTGCATGTGTCTCAACACACAAGTGGTATTAATATTATCAGTAGCCTATTAAAACCTGAGAACTACTGCCTGCACTTGTGTCTGCCTGCTACTTCCCTAAAGCTTCACACAGTGGGTCTGAAAGGTAGGCTACTTTTCTGCACACTTAGGTGAAAACTGAACTGGGTTTATGCAGTGATTATGCATTTTTTAATTAATCATAAATGTTAGAAATGGTTACGTATGTGACTGTATTTAAGCCCTGCTACTCTCCAGCAGTTACACAAACACACAGGGGTTGGACTAAATTCATTTTATTTCATTTTGAGGACAGAACACTGTTTCGGTAACCTTAACATCACACATCTCTCAGTCCCAGCAGGCTACCCCATAAATAAGACAACTGATTTACAAATTGAAAGCAGCTTATTTAGTGTCGTCGGGTGTCCCCTGATCCACCTCGCTCTCTGTTGCTGAGCAGAAACCAAACCCAACCACTGTTATAAATCTTTCTGTGAAAAATGCTGTTAATTCCCCCAGAATCTTGCAATTAATCTCGAAAGTTTTTACACTTCACTGAAGTGTAAAAGTTGGGATAAGGTAGTAGATTTACATGGACTGTTTATTGAAGCTGTTCAAGTAGCTCGACTCGGTCGTTTAATTGGACTCTTGTCTTTCTTCCAATATGCACAAACAGGGAGTTGTTTTACATATCAAAGTAGGTCAAATTCACTTGACACACTGCATTGACAGTCGCCCTCAGCGCTCTACAGTATGCAGACATTTATATTGCCATGTTGGGAGTTGGTTCAGTAAAAGTTCATAGCTACAAAGGGAGTTTACCTCCTTGTTCTTTAAATTATGAAAAATATAACAGAAGATATTATCCAAGCTATTGCTTTTCAAAGCACTCTTGGAGGTCATCAAAAAGAAGAGAGTAGAGCCTGTCCCATATGCATTTATGTCACAACTACTGTGTTTCCAAGGACATCCAAGTTGTAAGGACATTCATTTAAATTTACATCACATTTACATTTAAATATTCAATTCGATTATATAGCACCTTTCAAACACAAGTGCAACTTCCAGAGTGCAACACTCTGGGAACTGTGTGTCAACCTGCAGACTGAGAGTAAAGTGGTCTGGTAAGTTGATATGGAACAATGACATCCTTAAAATAACGTGCACCGGGTCATTTGGTGCTTTAGTCATCAGGAGAAATTTGAATTAATTTCTAAAATGAATAGGTAACCAGTGTAGCGAAGCTAAAGTAGGAGAGATGTGAACTCTGTTGGCAGTACCAGTCATAACGTTGGCAGCAGCATTTTGGATCAACTGAAGAAACTCTGAATTGAATCATGTGGCCATCCAGCTAAAATGGCATTGTCATGGGAATACCAATGTAAATGCTGGGTCTTGTCTGTTAGTATCAGGGTAAAAACAATGTCTTTGCTTAAATTCAATGTGTATTCTGTTGCTGACATCACTTCATTACTTCACTTTTCAGTTTGTAGTATTTGAAGATCCCTGTATCTTTTTATGTTTTTGTGTCTCTTTTAACTTCTAAGTGATTCTGAACTATTTTTCCGTGTTTTTGCCCAAGTAGCAGTTTGTAGCGTTAGGATCTGAATGTTCTGATTTTTTTTTTTTTTTTTTTGGTTTTGGGGGGGGGGCTGCATTGTTCAGGGACAGGTGAGAATGGTCTTGAATAACCTTAAATGTTCTGAAGGATGCATGTGTTCCTTTTAGTATGATAAGTAGGGAGCATAATAGGCCTGCCAGACAGTATTGTGTGAATGTTTTGTGTTCTGTGCAATAATTTGATGGAAAATACTTAGATCTCTGCCCTGGACCCACCGTCTACCACCCTATCTATTCTTTCATGTTATCTACTACAATATAAGACCTATATGTATTATTCATATATTTATTTATATTATTTTTTACTTTTTTCATTTCAGAAGGCCACCAATGCAGAAAGGTCATCTATTCAGTGTGAACGATGTGATTGCTGCGGTCCAAAATGGAGAAAGTGATTTTCAAATGGAATCGAAGACACTGATGCAAGTGACTAAGAGCAAGATGGAGATGCAGGTGAAATGGACAAAGAAAACCACCAGCTCATTGACTGTCCAGTCAATGACGATGTGGACATTAAGCCCCAGCCCAAAAAAACAACACAACGTGCCCTGTGATGCACTGTAAATTCCAACAAGTGAAGTTTACTTTAACAAATTTAGGAAACCGATTACCTTGGAAAAAGTAAGTAGACTAAATTAACTTAATTGTCTTGAGCAATGAGGAATTGTTAGCACTTAATATATCTAAGTGTAGTTAAATTCAAATAAAGTTATTAAAACCAAATATATTGAGTCAAATGAACTAATATTTTGCAGAAACAAGTGGGCATTACTTGGTACTATAAGACAGTGTTTTTCAACCCTGGTCCTCAAGGCACACTGTGTGCATGTTTTGGATGTTTCCCTGCTCAGTCACATTTGATTGGATCAGCTTGTCTTCGAGGTCTACACAAGTCTGTCAATGAGCCACTCATTAGCCAGGTGTGTTTGAGCAGGGAAACATCTAAAACATGCAAGACAGTGTGTCTTGAGGACCAGGGTTGAAGAACACCGCTATAATACACCTAACGGTGCAACCTGGACACATCTTCAGTGATGTACCTGGAGTCATAGGGTGTTTCAGGTCATTAGACACCCTTACCCAGATGACCCAGCCAGGGGTGATCAGGCCCTGACTTGTGTCTACGTAGCACACTATGTCCCGCATCCCCCCTCCTCAACCAGAGCCAATGTGAAGCCCTTTCAGCAGCTTCCACTATTTCCTTAATAGCTCTTTGCTTGTGCAGTCTGCAGATACCCAAGAGTCCCAGGACCCAATGTAAAGACTGGCCTGCAAAGCCCCTGCAGCCCACTTCAGTATGGTCGCAGCAGGCCTTCCACCCATTCCTCAGACACTTAGCCACCAGGTCGGCATACTTCACCCTCTTCCGTTCCTGAGCCTCCTCCATCCAATCTTCCCAAGGGACAGTTAGCTTAAGTGGCACCGCCTGCTTGCTTGCCCTGGACATCAAAATCATGTCTGGCCGGAGTTTTGTTGCAGCAATTATGTCCAGGAAGTTCAATCCCTCCCATGGTCAACCAAGAGCTGCCAGTCCCTTGTTTTTGAAAGCAGGCCCCACCTTGTTATCCTTTGGGGGCTAGGGCTACCTACGCGAACAAAGGTGATGTTATTACTTGAAATTTGTAATGTACTTCACTTGAGGTGTCTTAGTGTAATCCACTTCAATAAATCTGACAGGAACTCAAATAAGTAACTTAAAATACTGTGCCAAAGAAAGTGGGTAGTACTTAACTTTACATAAATTCATTTAGCATGTCTTAGTTTAGCTAACTTAAAAATCTGAACTCTGAAAATAGCAGTACGGAAACCGTCATTTATTTCTAAAACAGACCAGGGAACATTTTTTTTGTATTGTGAAACTTTAATAAAACTTGACTGCAAACTGACAATTTACAAAATGACAACAGAACTTTACATCATACTTTTTATTTGTTTGTTTGTTTGTTTTATGCTTTCTAATCAAATGAGGATGCAGCATCTGTGCACTCACAATGAACCAGATAGTTATGAAACAAATAAGGCTGGACCCCCAAACAAACAAATATTCTAGTATTGTGACAATATAAATTTTTTGTGAGAGGGGTCATTCTTACTATTTCTTACTATACAATATGGAGACCTCTGCAATCAGAATGAGAAATCACTTTATTAATCCCCAGTCGGAAACTTCAATTTGTCACAACATTTCAAAACAAACAAACAGGCAAAAACAAACAAACCAACAGAGCAAAAACTTAAGAACTTGGGTGCTGAGTCTGTAACCAGGCTATAGCAGTGGATGATGTCACATGCAGAGTTTGGGTTTGCGGGGGTGGGGGCACGTAAACAGCCACCAGCAGCAGATGTGAAAAATCTCTGGGAATGTAATGAAGATCCAGTTCACCAGCACACAGTTCAACATGTACAGCCTGCAAAAAATGACACATCTGTATAGACTAATAAGAAGAAAATTGAGAAGATGCATGGTATGTACCTGAAGATCGGTCTAATGCAAATGTCTGGAGTCCGTATGTAGTGGCAGACAGACACACAGTACACCCCTATTTCTGATGTAATGTCAGATTCCAATCTCAGTTGACATCAATACACTTTTGTAAACAACATGACTGTCTCAGCGATGGAAAAGAATGTCAAACTCTAGAAATGCAGACCAGGGCTGAATCGCCTGAAGAGATGATGATTCCTTTCAAGGGGAGATTCAGCAAGTGCAAATAAAAGTTCCTGATGAAACCCCACAGCTGGTACATTCACATCTTCTGGCACACCATCATCCTTGTGATTAACGCCTGGCTCCTCTTCAAGCAGGACTGTAAAGCTCTGAAGATGACCAAGAAAGAGATACTGAACAGGAGACAGTTTCAGGCACAACTTGCATCCTCTCTCTTCCTGGTGAACACAACACCCAAGAGGGAGCGACCGTCTTCAGGCAAGAGGAACACATTCACACAGGCGGTGACATCAGGGAGCCCTTTGGGTCCTCAGAGGAGACCATCCTCAAGCAATGTGAGTCTCCCAGCCAAGAGGTCATCGGACCACCTCCCAGTGGATGTATGCAAAGACATGATTGTACATTTCCCAGATGTTGCAGACACTACAACGACAAATACACAAACACACTGTGCAGCAACTGCAATGTTTGTGCAATGTTTGCCTGTGCTTCTCAGAAACTGAATAAAAACTGTATTTTGGACAATCACTGCAAGTTAGCATGGACTGGGACTGAGGCAAACTTCATGAACCTCAAGTGATGAGAGTCTCCAGGTCACATTGAAAGTGAACATAGCTAAGAAAAAAGAAAATGTTTTGAAAATACAATTTTATGCTGTATTTCTATGTT
>JBAMYA010043781.1:0-13034 GCA_037176975.1 Arrhamphus sclerolepis | reverse complement strand
CACATAAATGACCGTGTTTCCATGTGTTCTTTACTCGTGTTTGTAAATGCTGCCACCATTCTTGGTGAACAAATTATCAACATCGTCCACTGATGGCGATTGTGCACTACAAGTCCGATGAAACGCTCTTCATCTTCTTTTCACTTTGTTTTGGTAACATACAAGGCAAAACCGTGTTAAAGCTTCTTTCCATGCTGGGGAGAAATTGAGACGGTCCGAACTGTGTTAATAATTCACTTGGAGGAGAACAAAAGCATGACCAATTCTAATTTTAACATAAAAACCTACATTGCAGCATATTCCAAAAACAACATGTAGACCCCACAGCAAAGTAATCCCTCACAGTTGCGTCCTAAGACCCACAGACGTGATTTATAAGCCAATTTCTCTGCAGGGAAACAGTGCTCTCCTGTTAGATTTCTGTTTTATTCTTATTTTTACTGAGGACACAGTATCTCTGGGCTCCTAATGTTTGAGCAGAGGCTGTGTAGGCACCAGCCAATTATACTGTATGAGTGTGAGAACCCAAAAAAAAAAATGAACAAGCAGTAAAAATGTCCATCTCACAAAAGACAGATACCCTCAGCTGGCAGAACACGAACTTCTACATAAAAACTGATGACACAGCAGCTTTCTATGGGGTTGTGTGGTGTAATTTTTTTGTTATGTAAATGTTGTAAAACAATCAGCAAGTGGCAGAATAAACTAAGTTTTTACCATAAAATAGATGAAAATAATAAGGGCAAAAATAACGCTGCCCTTTATGAAATATTTTGTTGAACAAGAGACTTCTGCATCTGCCAACGAGAATTTTTGGTCCAGTTCTTCTGCGCAAACTGTCCAAGCCGTCTCAGATTAGAAAGGTGCCTCCTCAACTACAGATGTTTAACAGAGGCCAATTTAAAGGTCGGGCAAGCGATTTGTGTGCTGCCTTTGTCATGAGTTTCCTCTAGAAGAAGAAGAAGAAAAAATGTCTACAGACACACAACTGTCTTTGAAAACTAGAAACAAAAGATGAGATGTGCCGCTCATGTACCAGCGAGATTCTGCCAACTTTTAACTTTAACTGCTGTAGTAACGTTATGTTCACAACAGGAATAAACCGTATTTAATTCCATTTACTGAGAAAGAAAATGAACTTGGACTGCTGTCAGACTACACCCTCTCCTGGGGAAACTTCGTAATCACATAATCTGGTTTTCACATCATCAATGGTTAACTTCAGTGTGTAGCCATATATCTCTAAGCCACATATAGCGCTTATATACATTTCATTAAGCATGTAAATATATTAAAACAAACAAGTGTACAATCAAAAGTGAAACCGCTACGTGCATACATTTATAGGTCAATTAGTACCAACCTCGGCTTATGTTTTTTTTTCTTTTAATTTCAATTTACTTTTTTGATGCATTATGGGATATACTGACTGCGTTATATAGGGATTAAGAATTTTCACTACTTATTTGGACATGTTTGGAATGTAGTGAACTATAATAGTGACGAGGGAGTGGTTTCGTGCTGCTCCATCCAAAGGTGAGGGTTCATGTTTGTGTGTGTGGATGATGAGAGTCGTGTTTTCACGAGGGAGGGGCCAGGTCTATTTTTTGTTGATGTTTTGCTTCAGATATCAACAAACATGACATCATGCAGAAATCCCTTACCCTGCCTTTAAAAATAGCTGAATGATTTTTTTTTTTCTTTCCTAGCTGTCTGTTTTGGTCATTAACCTGATAAAGGACCATTTGCCAGTATGTTTTGCTCCAGGATGCCTCACCAGCCTTGAAACATTGCTGTGCCCTGCACAGATATGAATCCCACCCCCCACGCCATACACACCCTACACCCCAAAACATTTCTTTCCTTTGAAAGAACAGTGAAACATTTTCCGTCAGTGAACACACAGCTGATATCACTTGCCAAAAAAGCTCCAGTTTCTTTCGCCTCATTAGCTCTAAAGGACAGAAACTTTGTTGCTTCTCAAAACACACTTTAGCAAGTTACAGCATGGCTTTTTTTTTGTTGTTTTTCTTTCAACAGTGGATTCCTCCTCAGTCTTCCTTCACTGTTGTTCAAACAGCGATGGTGTGATCAGATAGTGATGTACCTTGACCTTGGACTCCAGCTTGAATGTCTCTGGATGTTTTCCTTGGCTCTTTAGCTACCATCAGCGCTATCCTTCTGCTCAACCTGGGCTTGCACTTCCTCTTGTGGCCGCGTCCTGGGAGATTGGCTACAGTCCTACAGACCTTAGACTGCTTAATAATATTTGCAGCTGTAGTCACAGGAACATCTAGATGCTTGGAGATGATCTCACAGCCTTTACCTTTAAAATGCTGATCTGTAGACAGCTCTCTATTGTTTACTCTGGTCCATGTTCAATGTGCAAACCATGATACTGAAATACAGTGGCAACTTTTCAACCTTTAGAGAGCTGAATGGCTTGAATGAGGTTAAACGATTAGCTTTAAACAACATTATAATAATACAGTTTGGCGTCAAACGCCATTTCATCCTGGGCCAAATCATCACCATGGTTACCGTGAAAGGTCTGGTTATTCTTTAGTCTTTCAATCAGCTGTGTTGTCAGATTTCCCAAAAGTTCCTGGACTCTTGAGTTTTTCTTGTAGAACCACAAATTTAAAAAAAACAAAACAAAAAAGGCTTTTTGTAACAATAAATAAATTGTAATAAAATGTGATATTTTGCAATATCATTTTTTTTCTCAATTTTCAGAAAAAAAGCAATATTTTTCATAAAATTTTGATTTTCTTTTTCTTGAAAAGTCACAAATATAAAAAAAAAAAGTTGACTTTTTTCCCCTAACAACCAAGATTTTTTTTATAGCACAATCTGCATTGTTACTTGTAATATATTGCTGGAAATTTTATTTTTTCTTTACATAATTGCAAATATTTCTATAATTTCAACTTTTTCTTTCATAAAAATCACAAATTTGTTATTAAAAAAGTAATTCTTTTGCATTTACTGAATCATGACTTTTTTCATAAAACCAGCTGCTCAATAGTATCCTGGCTGCTTTCATCACCTCAGTTATTCCACTTTCAGATGTCAGTAACGAATCAAACAGGCAGTTGACATTGACATTTCCTCTGAAATGTTATAATTAGAAGTATATGCACATGTTTGCACGCTCTCGTGGGCCGGATAAAATGAAGTGGAAATGATAAAATGCCTAATGTCTACTGTACAAGCCTGTGGGGGCAGTGCTATGATCTGGGGTTGCTGCAGTTGGCCTGGTCTAGGGTCAGGTCTAGGTCCAACAACGTTATGAGATCAGCTGAGTACCTGAAGATACTGAATTACCAGGTTGTTAAATCAAAGGATGTTTTCTTCCCTGATGCATATTCCAAGAAACCAATGTCAGAATTCATCAGGCTCAGATAGCGAAAGAGTGGTTCAGGGAGCATCAGACATTTTAACACATGAACTGGCCACCACAGAGTCCAGACCTGAACCCCATTGAGAATGTTTGGGATTTATGCAGCGGTCTGACTCTCCCATCATCAATACAAGATCTTTGAGAAAATTTAATGCAACTTTGTACGGAAGTAAATGTTGCAACATTGCAGAAGCTTATCAAACTGTTTTTTGTTTCTTGGACGGGCAGTGTACTTTATCACTACTTTTATCTAATATACTCTGTTTTTCAGTCTGCAGCTCAGCTCATTAGGCTCCAAAAGACTAAATTCCATCTCATTTCACATCACAGGCACAACAACGGCAGAGAGAGTACTGTGGCTGTGAGCAAACAGCAGGAAAAGTGTCTGGAGCACAGTTCCTTCCAGAGGCGGCCTTCACCTCGCAGTCTAATCAAATTATACACACGGCGCACATGTGCGAGCACATATGCTTGAGAAGCACACACATGCAACTGGCCGGATATCCTCCAACGCAACGAAGGCCTCTGAACTGAACGCACGCTCTACATAACCTCAGGGGTCAATTATCACAAGGTGAGACTGAGCGTGAAATTAGCTAATTCTATTTACATGCCCTGAACCGGCACAAACACACAGGTAGGTCTGTCAGACACAAATAGTGTTGCTTTAGATTTTAATACAGACGACTGGCAATGATTAGCCTGAGGCGCACTGACCGTGAGGAGGAGAGGGAAGAATAATAAAAAAGAAAGGACGATTAGAGATCCAAAAGGTGAAGGAGAACAGAAATACAAAATAAGGGAAGGAAATACAAGTCCAGTAAAAGGTTCAGAAAGGTACGGAGAGGAATTGGAGGTGAAAGGAATGATTCAAGAATGGAGAGAGGATTGGAATGACAAGAAAGGACAGAAAAGATGAAGAAAATAAGAGATGAGCTGAAGGGAAACAAGAGCAAAAATTGACTAAAACTGAACAGATGAGGGAAAGAAATGAGGACACAAAGGGAAAGGAAAAAAAAGAATGGAAGTAAAGGTCAGCGCAGGTATGGCCCGGTGAGGAAATAAAGGAGAAAATGTAAAGAAGTTTGAACAAAAACAAAACAAAAATGAAGTGGCTAAAACCATCAGGAAGAACTAATTAGAATAATTTCTTGTGAAAATGCAGCTCTAACTGGTTCTGAATGTGGGTTTTGGAGTAGTGGCTGCTTTCTTCTCTTACTGGAACTGCGTTCCGCCTCAGACTCTTAACAGAACTTTGTTCCGGGACGTTCCGGCCCACTTTCACCTCTGGCACCAACACTAACGCAACTGGATTCAAAGAGCTGATTTTTGTTGTTTCCCATCTTTACTTGGTTGAAATCAGAGCATTATAACAACAGCTGAGTGTGTGCGCACCGCTGTGTGGATAAACTGTCCTGCTCTGCATAACTACCTCTGAATGCCACTTGTAGGCTAGCTGGAGCCTTGGCTTCATACCTCAAAAAAAGCTGTCAAACCTTTAATTTTCTATCATCCATTTTAGATGTTTTTGTACATCTATTTCTTCAGCAGGCATTTCTCATCAATTTCCCACATCAGAAAGACGACACAAATGGTGTAACTTTTCAATGATGCTGATGTTGGTTGTTCTGGCTGCCACAACAACAAAAACAAAAGAATACCTTCTTCTGTCTCGCTTCTTGAATGAGATTGTATTTTTGACTCTGGCTCTGCATTCTGCCCCCAAGTGGAGACCTCCAGTATTACATATACTGCTTGCATAGTACAGAAGCAAGAAACATTTGCAACGCAGCAGTTTACTAAGATATCGTAAGCCTTACTGTGCATTCACACCAAAAGCTTCAAAATCGCCTGTGGTTGCTCTGGTCGCTCGCATTGCGCTGACAGCTCTAGTAGGTGCTTACAGTAGGCAGCCTAGGGGCGGGGATTTTAAGCTTTTGCATTTGCTGAGGAAGCACAAGGCCCGGCGCCGTCGGTCCATCGGGTCCACATTGTGCTACAAACCCGGCAACTCCACGGGGAATTTCACCAGCTGATACTGGAGCTCTGTTTTGACCATTGGTTTCAATACGAAGTGAGTTTGATGCTCTTCCTACCAAGGTTGGTCAGCAGATCAACAGGATGGACACCAACTATCGGTGTGCCATTGGTCCCGGTGAACGCCTGGCAATCTGTCTGCGGTGAGCACCCACACCACATACACCAGGTAGTAGTGAATTTGGTCATATTATTTAAACCGTGTTTTGTGATTAATAAGCACTGTTTGTTAATGACTTTGTGTTGTATCGATGTAGTAAATTCAAATTGTTCAGACCACAGCCTATAGCTCCTCAACCATCAGCTATCTCATGTTTTTCAGACACCTTTTTCCTTGCATCCAACTTCTTCTTAATCTTTCTTTATATAAATAAGGAGACATCTATAAAACCACAGATTATCAGTTTTTCTTCCATCTTCGTATTCTCTTTCTCCCACCTTGAGAATCCCGGTCTGCAATTGGATGCTGCTTTGGCGTTGCTGCTGCTTATTTGCATAAAGTTGAGATTCTCTCAACTTCAAATTGACACTCTGGTCGCTGGAATCACGCCGCTTGCTGCTGCCGACGCACCAGACGGCCTTTGTAGCAAGCAATCATTGAAAATGAATGGCTGCTGGCTGCTTATGACCCTTGTGAAGCTTTTGGTGTGAATGCAGGGTTAGGTTTACTGAAGAGTCCTTCTGGGGGGGAGTGGCAACAAAGGGTTGCAGGCCAGGATTCAAACCTGCGATGCTGCAGGGTCTGCTTGCACTAATCGCTCTACCACCCAGCAGCCTGCCTACTCCCTCTTGTACTGCTCAGCATCATATTGCAAATAGCTAGAACGAGCAAACCTGAAAACCAGCAGGGACATGCCCACCATATTGCTGCTCATAGGGCAAGGCCACTTGCAGTCACCTGCAAGATGGGTAAACGTTCTGCAAGCCAAATGACTTTAAGGTCCCAGTGGACTAACGATACTTTGTTTCAGCTTTGGCAGCTGCACATTTCAAATGTAATTTTGTTAGCGGACCAGTGAGTCAACTTGGAAGCTTCCTGAAATGATGCAAGATGAAAAACGCTCAACCAGAAGACCCAGCTGATGAATACACCACACAGACGAGGTTATAGGAAGTGAGCAGAAGGAGAGGAAACACGCCATCTGAGGACAAGAAAGAATGGTAAAGGTGAAACACTGAAAGTAAAAGCAGAAGTGGTAGAAAAACTGAGGTAAAGACATAAAAAGGGAAACACGTGCATGTGAGGAATAGCAATAAAAACACAAAGGAGGAGCTGATGTGAGATAATGTCAGAAAAGTAGGAATGGCAAAGGAAGGATTCCAGAACAAGGATGCCAACACGGCAGGAGGGGAAGGAAATTGTTAAAGAAGCAATAAAGACAATGGACAACAAATAAGAAATAAAAATCAGCATTAGCGGATGCTTCTCCAAATTCTTTACTACATTCCTGATCCACTTAAATATCCATGTCTTTACACTCTTTTCTATTATTGGAGACTATTAAAGTTAACAAGAACTCATCATCACTTGTTAAAAAGTATTTTGCTCCCAGGAAGGAAGGAAGAAAGAAAGAAATCTCTTTTTATTTCGCCCTGTTTGATAGATTTTATTTGACTTTAGGTGTCTCGTGTCAGATACTTGTTTTCGCTAGCGTCTCTTAAAACCAGTCTTCCATTGAGGCCAAGTCAGTTCTGATTGGTCAAAAATGATTTGGACCGCCCAGTCTTTCCTCGACAAGTGCCAAACTTACCACTAGACATCAAGAAAGAAAAAGGAAAAAAAAACAAACAAACCCAAACAAGATGTTCAGGCCAATGAACATTCTGTATGGGAGAACAAATCAGTTTAATTTGGACATAAAGCTATATAATACTAAACGTGTGCAATGGTCCAATCCAGCAAACTTCAAAAGAATAAGTTGGAGGTACTGGTTAATGAAGGGATGTGGTCTCACTATGGGATAAATTGATATCTGTGCCCACACACATTAAGAGCAGGTGCTGAGCAGAAAGTCAACAAAAGGTTAAATGTAATACATTTCCAACAGAGAATCCCCTTCCTTCAATCTACTGTTTGGAACAGTTTGCTTTTATGTACTTGCTTAGATTTAGCCAAAGACAAATTTGATAGAACAACCAGAACCTCATATGTGAAATTGTTTAGTTTGATGCAGTCACATGCAAGAAGTTCCCATATTGGAGCAGCAGACTTCAATTCCAGGCTCATAATGATGGAAGCAGGTTGAGTTAGAAACTGAGCAACACAGTAAGCCACAATGTTATAACACACTGTTTCACAACTCCTGGAAAGAATTGGACATGGTGTATAATATGCTCTCCGCCCGTCCAGAAACCTGCCATTCAAATAAACAGCCAGTCAGGGCAGCCAAAAGTCACGACGTGGGATCGCAGTTAAAAATACGATGCTGGCGTTTGACACCCGACTTCAGTTCTTCTTCACCTAAATCTGTGACGAGGGAATACGAGGGTGACAGCGTATTCTGGGCGAGTCCAAAGGGTTACGGATGCCTTCTGTGATTCATGAGCTGGAAAACAGCTGAGAATGGGAATCTTCTCATGTGTCTGAGACTTATGCTCACATTGTTTAAATGAAGCTGACTGTAAGTTCAAGGTGGAGCCAGTGTCGTGGAGCGAACGCAGCATTCTGCGTTATGGCAGGTATCTGCTCAAAATGTTCAAGGAACACCACAAAAATGAAGTCTGGACTTCAAGACGAGAGCACATGGCTTCACTTCAGTGAGCGAAAGAGCACGCCTGAACCATTAGACTCCAGCGCTGGAAAAGACTGGTAGAAACAAATCCTCTCCCTCCACTGGTGTTTTCTTCAGATTTGATTTACTATTGTTATTTTTAATTAAGATGTAGAGTGAACAACAGACCTGCTCACAATGGCCCTGAGGTGAAAAAAAAGAGCAATAAAATTTCTCATTGTTGCATCTCAGGATACCATGGTGGTTAGCACTGTGGCCTCGTAGCTAGAAGGTTATTGGTTAGAATGTTAAGTTCGCATGTTCTACCCATTCACTGTAAAATACTGGGCGAACTTTGACCCACAGATTTCTACAGAGAGCCTTTGAAGCCCATTTTTGTTCAAACTACCATGTACCAGGTTGTAAATATGTTTAATTCTGCGGCAAAGTTGTCACTTTTAACACGGGAGTCGATGGGGATTTATTCTGTTTTGGAGCCAGCACCTAGTGGTTGGTCGATGAAGTGCAACAAAACATACTTCCTGGATGAGCTTAAACCCACAAGTGGTAATGTTGCCGCTTGGTTCCACCCATGCTAGCGTTTCTTCCCTCTGGGCTCAGGTTTCCTCCTGCCACTCAAACAAACAGCCACAGGAACAAAATGAGGAAGGGTATCTTCCTTCTTTGTTTTGTTTTTGTATGTGTCCCATTTTCTTTACAGTTTAATTTCTGTAAGTTGTGTTTCCTGTTTGTTCAAACTCTAAGACTGTACTTCTTATTTATCATTGTGAGGGTTTTTTTTTGTTTTTCCTCCCCATTTCTTTCAGTTTTGGGATTTTGGTCTGTGTTGTCTTTCCTGCATTTTTGGTGTTGTTTTACCCCTTTCTCCTTCTTTTGTTGGTGTCTTTTTTTTGATTTCTTTTAGTGTTTCTTCCCACTTCACTGGTATCATTTCCCACTTTTCACTGGGGTTATGCCATCATTTTCTGTTCTTAATTGCTGGATTTCTTGTTTCCTTTGTTTTTGTTGATCTCTTCTTTTCAATGCTTTTTTAAATCCCAGTTTTTTGCGTCTGATATTTTTAGATGTTGTAGGGGAAGTCGTGAAATACTAGCTCGGGTCGACTGTCCTCCAAATAGGCCTCCATTTCTCAGCCACTAAGGGTTGAAAAGCCAGTGTTCTCTTAAGTGTTGGTCCCAAGCCGGTAAAATGGGAAGGGTTTTGTCAGGAAGGACATTCAATACAAGACTAGTTTTTATGTTTTCAGAATATCTCATCACTAGAAGTTTTCTAGCTCAGAACATTTGTTTTTCTGTAATGTGTCAAAGTACATTGCAGAGCCACTGAGCATGATTTTACCAATCCGTGTATTAGAAGCACTAAATGTTAATTTTTATATGTAGTTTCCCTGTTTTATTGTAAACAAAGCTATAAGTCTTAGCAAAAACACAACAACAACAACAACAACAACAAAAAAAAACATTTCAGTGAGTAGCTATAATTTCTCTTCCTGGCTTGGAAACAGATTGAGACACATGAAAACCTCTTCAGGCAAACATGCATCACTCCTTTTTCATCTCTCATGCTTACTGAAGCACTCCTGAGTGGGAATTTAATGTCAAAGTTGACGGGTTAAAGAGGTAAGTAAGGGACAGGTAAAAATCACACCATTGCTGCAACAATGCAGATACTCACCGGTAAGGTAGCGTGATCTACGGGCGTTCCCTAAGGTGAGAAACATAAACCAAGACACTTACCACAAGACAAAACAACCAAACTCATGTGTTATTAATGGGATAAATGAAAAGCTGAGGGAGTATAATGGCCGCATGGAAATAAACCTCCTCAATCAAATCACTGCTAGGACATTGGCAGCTTTTCCCACCTCTGTGCAAAGTACTTATTGCACATGGGCCCTTGAGATGAGGCTAATCCGGCTCTATCGGCCCCTTTGTGAAACACGATGAAGCATGATGGAAAACCCATTGACACACAGAGGAGGAGGAGAGGCCAAATCTTTTCAATGCAGGACAGAAAACTGATCAAGTCGCTTCTAAACCATAAAACTGGAGGCTTACGGGTCCAAAATTTCCTTTCTGATTTTCACATGATCACTTTCACTCCTGAGGCCTTTTCCCATCTCACTCGTTCCATCTTGACAATTTGAACCCAACTCGATTAAAAGCATTTTTCTGCGAAGCACCACACTAAGCAGAAATCTTAGCTCTTGGACACACTTCCCTCTCCAGTGAGGATTCAGACGTTGAACATGTATGCGTTTACCCTCTCTAAAACTGCAGAAGAAATCCAATCCCGCTGAGTTTTCTCAGCGCAGAACTGCTTCCAGCTGGTACACGTAGAGCTGCTAAATCAGCTGCATGAGCACAAATGCACAAATTTATAAAGAATGGGCCGCACTGTTGCAAGAATGTTGCTGCATCATGCCGAGGCTTTACTCAATGCAAATCAGTGTTTGTGTTCACGGTGGTTTTCAATGTGCTTTCTGGAAGTTGCATAACACTTAAAATGTTTCCTTTTGAAGCCATGTAAATATAAAGACACCACTTACGACTTGGTCTCATTCCCATGTCTGTCCTCCACCTACAATCTCCAGTGACCTCACCCCCCAACTCCCACCCCCACTCCGAGGGAGCCACAGCTTCCCTAAATCATTCACTTCTACAAGACTTCAACTGAAACATACTGGAGCTGTAGAAAATATCCTCTGGTCTCTCTACATCGGTTTGGGGCAAAGAAATGCATCTAAACTTTGGGTATCAAGGCGCTGTAGTGCAGTCACCACATTATTTACACTTCTATGAACATGGCAGTTAAGAGTCAGTTTTGTGTTTGCATGTATGGTCTGAATCAACATGTTTGTTACTGCCACCTGGAGGGATTTCCAGAAAAGTGGAGCAATTTAGGGGATAGTCTAGTCTTAGTGGATTCACATATTTACATTGCATCGGGTTCCACAGACCTTGAATGGGGGGACCTAATCCGTTGCAGAAATGAATTGTGGGTTAGGTGCGTTGCAGTGAGAGCATTGCTCCCGTCAAAAGTTGAGAAATTTTCAACTTTCGATTCATGCATCAGCCAATGAGGTTGCGGCTAGAGAGCTAGAGCCTAGCCAATTGTATCGCACATGGGGCAGAGTCTTTGCGTTGGCTGTCCTTGCTCTTCTGCTGGGGGTCCTCCTTCTCTCCTTCTCCACCATCTCCTTCTGCTTTTGTCTACTGGCATGGAACGGGGCTGGTGCTGCTGCTTCCGGGGCCGCATGAGGTGATGGTTGCCGGGGCAGTACTCTTGGCGGTACCATTGCCATGTGGGAGAGGTGGAGGGCAGGGGGGCAGGACAACCTTGCTGTGGCCACAGTTTTCTGGGTGCTGTCCCCAGCGTCTTATTGGTCGGGGTGGCCCCGGGAGCATAAGCACTTGCGGTTGGACTTGACGGGTACAATGCACCCATGAGGGGATGTTAGACATCTTAAGCTAAGGATGGTGGCAATGGTAATGATGGTAATGATTACCTTTGTAGTTATTTTTGTTGTTATTATTAGTAGATGCATGACATCCCTCCTACTTAGACACAGACTCAACACATTTGCACACACAAAACATACACTAACTTTCTCTCCCTTCTACAGCGTTTTATTTCCGTTGGTCTCATGTTTGTATGTCGGACCTTGTATTGTCACTGCATATTTACTTCCATAACTCCACAGCACACCACACATGCATCACTATACTGCACACAACACACCTTCACTGTCCAGTCTATTTCTGTCCTGTCCTTTAATGTCTCATTATTTGGTGACTTAAGTCCTCTCTGAAAGAACCAGAAAACATGTTAGATCAGCCTTTCAAAGAGGGCTCAGAAAGGACACATTCACTCTCACTCACATTTACAAAAAAAACAAAAAAACAAAAACCACCTGCTGCAAGATTAAAATACATACTAACTTTAAAGGATTTTGCCAAATTATGGCATTAACCATTAATATATATGCACAGTTATGATTGTCAAAAATCTATTTTGTGGTGGACTAAAAGTATTGCTTTGACTGGAAGTCTACAAGAAAAGGCCGTCGACCAACTTCAGCAAACAACTGCTTTAGTAATTTCACATTATTAGACTTGTGCCACAAATTCACATTGTATGCCCTCAGATGATATTATTTTCCTTCATGGTACAGCAGATCTTATTTTTGTGTCGTTGGTCGGACAACAGAATCAAAAGCACGCATATAAGTTACCGTTTTGAAATGCTAGCTGTAGAACTGTCAGAAAACTTTAAACACAACGTCAAAACATAACATAAGATTTTAGGGAGAAGAACAAAAGAATCTTCAATGAAAATCAAGAACATTAATGCATCACAGACAGTAAGTCAGTTTATTATAGACGGGAGTTTCAGAGGTTTCAGAGACCTACAAATTGGTCGCTGTCTCATAACTTATATGAGCTACAATTAACATTTGTAAATTATTGTGTGTTTGTACCACATGCCTGACAATTAAGTCATTCTGTGCAAACAAAAGATATTATAATGTATCATGAAAATTAAACCATAAATGTGTTCATGATGCATGAAAGAGTATTAACTTTGTGTTAAAGAAATATATGGTTTCAATCTTTGTTTGGTGCTGCAGGATTTTTCTTCTATGCGTTTGAACTCACAATTTAAGTTTGTGTTGAAAGCCTTTTGAAACATTTCCAGGTATCCTCTTGTCAGGTTTCAGTAGTTATTGTGGTGATACTTAAAGCATTTATATATATATATATATATATATATATATATATATATATATATATCTTTTTCCCCCTGTACACCCCCCTCCACCCCCCTATCTCCACAATATCTACCCCCCCTAGACAGATCGA
>JBAMYA010043780.1:0-13035 GCA_037176975.1 Arrhamphus sclerolepis | reverse complement strand
ATTCCTTGGTTGTTGGTCCATGTGTGTGTGTGTGTGTGTGTGTGTGTGTGTGTGTGTGTGTGTGTGTGTGTGTGTGTATATATACATGTATACATATATTATTTATTTATTTATTTTAAACAATAATAAATTTAAAGGTTTGGGCAGTTTGCTACTTTAATTTTTTCATTAATTTCATTAATTTAAAAAAAAAAAAAAAAAACGGCAAGGAGAAAAAATATCAGCATGCACCCACCAGTATCCCAAACAATTCAGATTTATCATTCTACAGTGAGAAAAAAATATTTACATGTGGAAAACATTCCAGATGTACCCAGAAGTGGATATTCTAGCAAGTTTACATCACAGTGAGACCATGAAACAACAACAGCATAAAACTCTACAACTCTACACATTTACTATGTTACAATATTTCAGTTTTCATGATGCATATCAAATCTGAAGCTGTCCAAAAGCATTTTATCACAGACAGATAATCCTTGGCCAAAATTGGGACTGTACAACAAGGAGAATGATCCAAACACATTCCACTCTTATGTGTTTCAAAGATGTCACAACTTGTGAAGAAAAAAAAAAGTATGTAGAAAATATGGACAGCTATGCAAGAATTTCACTAACTACTTTTAATGCGTAATTCTGTTTAAAAAAATAGATTAGGCCATACATAATCTGTAGCATATTTGCAATACATCTGCCTTTGTATTTGATCATACTGGTTCTTGAGGAAAGGAATCTTTTAATAAAAGGAGAAAACTCCGTACTCAAGTGTTCAGTCTTGTCTTTTCCGATAATCACTCAAATGCATCGCTCTCCAGGAACCACGTGACTCTCCAGAAACGACGCAAAGCATTTTCCGGTTTCACCGTGTGTCCTGCGTCACAGTGTCACAGTATCTAGTAGGCATGTTTATGTGCAAATATTTGATTTCCGACTGCACTCAAAATAAAAGCACCAAATATCAACTTGTCTTTAGGCACTGTAGTACCTCTTCATGGCCAGTAGGTGGCAGGCAAGCTTAGTCAATGATTGGGTCACCCACGGCTCCGTGTTTCAGTCAGTGTAAAAGCCAGTTAGTCGTTTATAAATCACATTCATGAAGTGATAATGGGGAGCCCAGGGTGACAGGACGCTGGCGCTTTGGCTGCTACTTCTCACTTTGAAGCGTCTTTGAGTTAAATCGATTAATAAATCGAAAACACAAAAAATGTAATTTCTCTTAAGGGCTTTTTTCAGTTGGAAAGGTTATCTAATCATTCAATGTTAGAAGATCCACCAGCAGCTCAAACAACTATTTCATCTAAATTTGACAATGACACAAAAACTATTATAGATTAAACCGTGTGATAAATTGTGTGACATGAATTTCAGTATCTCAGCCATATCAGTGAGTTTAAAAACAGGCTGATGCATATTTGGACCAGTTGAATGAAGACTTGTTGAATCTGTCTCTGAAAAAGTCATTGAATCAAATATTTATTTACAGGTAGAAATATGCTAGAATGCAGCAAATGAATCTACTTTGTTAAAATTTTCCGAGGTGAGGACTCCCAGACACCTTGCCTCTGTATCCACACCAAGTTTGAAATGTTTCTGCCACCAGTGCGTTTCTGCATTATCAGTTCTACTATTTGCTTTTGTAATTTCCTTATGAGTCACCAAAAGCCACTGTATAAGGGGTTGTTTTTCCAAAATTTTCTCTTGGGGGAGCATGGCCCAAGACCCCCCAAATCAGGCAGGGCTTAAGCCCCAGATGTTCATAATGTCTGGGACCACCCTGGTTGTACACCAGAAGAAGGTTTAGAGAAATGGTGCAGATCTTCTGTGAGGTGGAAATGTTTTAATGTGGTTGACAGACACTGTACTTTAGTTTTTCATAGACAGATAAGATAACATAAAGTTGCTAAATTGATGAATGGATAGTGAAAACATTTTATTTTATTTATTGGCCTACAGTTACAATTTAGAATTTAAATCTGATAGAGCTGTGTATTTAGGAGTTGCCATATTTTGTGGCATAGTTGTAATATCTTGTTGTATTTTTGTTTGTTGACACTACAATAAATCTATATTTTTGAAGAGTAGTTTGATGTTGTTGAATTATTCTTGAAGGTATTTATTTATAGTTTTGGAACTTATTTTGAGCTTAAATGTCTTGTGAAACCACTTTGATGGACTATAGAGGAAATTAGAGCAGAGTGCAAATAAAGTCTGTTAGATGGAATCTTAAAGGTGTATCTTTGGCACCTTCCACCAAATACCATTGTTCACATGTCACCTGTATACAGGTGGAATATGGATTAATACACAACAACCAGATCTACTAATATTACTTTTAATAACATTATTTAACATGCAGAGGGCTCAACCCTACAAGGCTAGTCGCAAAGGAGCAGCAAAGAGAAAGGGAGAGAGCTTTTTTTCATGTCCCCCCAGGAATTACTCTCTGAAATTTTACTGTTTACTGTCCCCCCAAACATGAAATGGGATTTTTGCCCCTGTCTGTATGTCATCAAAAGTCCTAAATCACGTAATTCAGCATCCATCAGTCTTGGAAGTTGATGGAGTAGCATGACATGTAGGTGCTGTTGCATTTTCTGAATAGGCCGAGTAACAGTCTTTCGCGCATCTGTTGCACCCAAATTCTTTCTTGATGTTCTTGATGTTGACCTCTATTTATAATTTGCTCATGTTGATGTGTGATGTTCCTTTCTGTTGGCTTCAGCCTTTTGCAGGCTGTTCCTCACACAAGCCTACCAAGACTCATGTCAGGTTGCAATATTCTACCAGTTGTCAAGGTTAATACCTAAGAGCTTCAGGCCTCTCTTTCATACATCCTTGAAACGGAGGTGGGTTCTTGCAACACGACACGATCATATGTGTAGTTCCCCATACAGGATATTCTTGGGGATGCAGCCCAACTCCATGTGGTATATGTGGCCTAGGCAAGGCGCCTTTGGATTAGCATTGTGTGTACACTGAATATCCCAGCACGTTCAAGGACCACTGCATTAGTCAGTCTGTGCTGCCAAGAGATGCTTTGAATTAGCCTGAGATATGTGAAGCTCTCAACTACTTCAACATAGCTGTTATTGATGCTAATGGCAGGAGTTGAGTCAGTGCCCTGTGTAACGAGTTTGGTCCTCTTAATGCTAATCATCAGCTCAAATTTTCCGCAGTCATAGCAGGAGCGATCCACTAGCTGTTGGAGGCCAGACTCAGTGTCGGGCAACAGCGTCTTGTCATCAGCAAACAACAGCTCATGAATGAGGACATCCTTTACATTGGTCTTAGCATGGAGCCCAGCGATATTAAAGATCTTTCCGTCAGCTCTGGTGCGGATATAGGTGCCCTTTATGGAATCCCCAAATGTAAAATTGAGAAGCATGGAGAAGAATATCCCAAAGAGAGGTGGTGCCAGGACATAACCCTGAAGACTGTGCTGCACATGCCATGGTGAAAGGAGGTAACCATGTTGTGAAGTTTTAGTGGACAGCTGATTTCCTTGAGGATTGCAAAGAGTACACATCGACTGACTAGATCGAAGGCCTGAGTAAGGTCGAGAAGACAATGTTGAGAGACTGCTGCTGTTCCTGACATTTCTCCTGCAACTGGCACAGCAAGAAGATTATATCCACACTATATCTACTGCTTCTGAATCTGCATTGTGATTCTGGATAGACACATACAGCAAGAGGTTGTAGGTGTCCAAGGACAAGTGAAAATACTTTCCCATTAATGACGAGGAATGTTATTCCCCAGGCGTTATTATAGTCACCATGGTCTTGTTTGTTCTTTTTTCGTACAGAGGATGAAGAGTAGGGAGTCAAGAAAATCCTGCGGGACACAACCCTCTTTCCAGCAAAGACAGAGCAGCTCATTAAGCTATGGTAAAAGGGCTAAAGCACCAGATGTCCATAGTTCAGATTGAATGCCATCACTAGCGGCCTTTCCGCTAAAGAGATGGTCCATAGCTTTCTTGAGCTCATCCATTGTTGAAAGATGGTCTACCTCCTCCATGATGGTAAAGTTTGGTAAAGAACTTGGGTATAGAATGGGGATGTAAGAGGAAACGTAAAGCAGTTATCAGTAACAACATTCTGCAGTGTTGTACAACTCTAGGTAGTACTCGACCTAGCACTAAAGTTGCTTGCGTGGGTCTGTGCTGACATTTCCATCCTTGGCGTTTACAGGGACAGTTTTGGTTGGTATAATACTTGTAGCTGCTTTGATGCCTTTGTACATTCCTCTTGCATCTCCGTTCACAGTTGCCATCTCGATTTCACAGCACAACTTGAGCCCGAAGTCATTTGCACAATGGCGTGCTGTTTACCATGCAACACTAGGTATAGTATTGAAGGCGGAAGGGTGGGACTGGGGTTTTGCTTGTATGCCAGAAGTGATTTCCTTTTGGCCTCATTAACTGGTTACATGACTTGCCAAGAAGTGCCATACCAGTTGACATTTCTGTGCCCTTTTTGCCCAAATGCTACAAGAGCCAAGGAATAGAGGGCATTGTGGAGAACTTTGCATCACTACATCTCTGGCTGCATTGTTCTGCATAATTAAATTAAAGGAATGTACAAACTTTTAATGGGGTCGCCTGTGCAGTAGCTGTTGATGCAAACAGGGCCCCTGGATTTTACATGATAAATCCTCTTTGACCTCAGCTTCACTTTATAGGAGAAACTTATAACTGTTGACTGCCACTTCCCGTTTTTGTTGACTCTTACGATGTTGATGGAGTTTCCTCTGCACTTGTTCTCGATGGCCTGGATGGGGGTTATGAACTTCTTGGGCTTTCAAGATTCTCGTCTCGGCATTGCTGGTAGAATGCAAAGGAAAGGGTGAACCAATACAATTTGGTGCTGGTGCAGCTGCAGAAGTTGTCACCAAGGGATGCAGAACATTGTCCAGCTTCCTTAGGAGCTCCACTTGGGATTTTTTTCAGGTTTACTCCTCAGCCTTCACTTCCCCCGAAGTAACCCACAAGGAAGTGGGATGTGGGGAATCACTCTATGTCTGGTCCCTACCCCTTGACCAATTCTGCATTAGTGACCCTGCCAGGGACATATAGCCCCAGCCGACACAGCTCCAGGGGTAAAGGGGACACACAAACTGCCCCACCACTGTAAGATGGGGATCCTGACCAGGGAATTTAACAAAGAAGCAAACATTTACTATCCACCTATCCCTACAAAACCACTGTGAAAAATTAAATAGGGATGGGCAAAACATTTTTCTTTCCATCACTGGACTAGTGCAAAAGTATTTCATTTGACAATGTGTGAAAATTGTCTAAACTCTTTATGTCTTCCTTAAACATTTTAATATTGAATCTGATTTCAGACCACTTCTGTTAGAGCTCGTCTTTTACTTGGTTAGGAAATCATTTCTATGCCAAAGTAAGGTTCATCAATAATTACTAAGACTTGGTTTTGTGTTCATAATTATATCAAAATTCATTGTGTTTTTGTATTATAAATGAGATCCATTGGTTGTGAGAGTTCAGGAAGTGAATGTTTGAGAAGATTCTGTTTCCACTTTTTGGACAGTGTCAGTATTATAACAGCTCTTTCAGTTTTTGCTTCACAGATTCTACTCTCATCTTTGTGCTTCTTTTTGTTAGCACCTCAGATATTCAACTCAGAAGTAAAAGTCAGTTGATATTCAGATGAATGAGTTTGATGAGCAAAATTAAGCTTTTTAAGATGAAAGCTTTTTCCTCTCTTCCATTCTCTTTTCCTCCTTGAAGCTGTTTAACTTCAAACCTTTGGTATCAGTAAGTAGTCTGAGCATTGTTCATTCATTATTAAATGACTGAATAAACTTTACACAGTTTCATTGCTATCTTTTTTTTCTTCAATAAAATATTCTGACATTTAAATGCTGACTGTCCCTATTCGCACCAGTTGCTCTTTGTTTTTGCCATTTTTCTTTATAAACCTTGAGTGGAAATGATGTGGAAGGTGATGTGTCGCCATAACTTCCTCTGCTAATTCTGTCTGCATGCATAATTCAGAATTTTTGGGTTGAATGGCAGTAAGGAAAATACAGCGATTTGTGCCATACGTGATGATGCTCACTTAACAACTCACTTTTTGAGTCCAAACAACTTTCTTTGTTATTTTCTGACTTCTTCTGTCCCTGTAGGGAGGCAGACTGGAGCATGCTGGGATAACAATCCTGTAGTCGAGGTCCCTCAGACCTTTGCACTTGCTCTGTGCAATGGGAACTTCTCTGTGGTTCTTGCAGAGAGAGGGAGAAAGTCTTTTTTATGCAGACATGCACCTCTTACCAGCCAATCTCTTCAAACCACAGGGGATATTCCTGTGTTTAACAGAAACGGAAGTATATGGGGGTTTAATTATTTAAGATTTGTTTTTTTTACAAAGTTTTATTTTGTAGTTTTTCCTAAAGGTGATGGAATCAAACAGCAAAAATAATTGGCAATGAAAGGGCTTTGGCATTTCAAAAACAGACACAAGTGCTTGAAAAAATGTTTGTTCCCTTACAGATCACATAATTAAATTCACTGATATAACCAG
Source organism: Arrhamphus sclerolepis (assembly GCA_037176975.1). NCBI lineage: Eukaryota > Metazoa > Chordata > Actinopteri > Beloniformes > Hemiramphidae > Arrhamphus > Arrhamphus sclerolepis. The sequence continues at coordinate 6,490 of JBAMYA010043780.1, read as the reverse complement.
AATAAATGTGAGAAGTAGCATCATGTTGCTCTGACTACAGCTGCAAATACTATTATTAAGTAGACAGACAGACAGACAGAAACATAGATAGATGGATAGATAGATAGAACTTTATTAATCCCCGAAGGGAATTTGAAAAGGCTATAGCCATCTTCTCAGGATGTGAAGAAATGTAACTCCTGGTTGATTTTAAGGATAACACAGACAGAAGTTGCACATCAATGGCATTTAAGCTTAACTTCAAGGTCACTTATGTCATTGTCTGATTATACCATCTATTACCTCTTGAGACTTCAATTTCCCCATGGAAATTCCGTGGGGAAATTGAAGTCTCAGGAGGATTTTACTGCTATTAAGAGTAGAACATAAAAGAGCCAGATTCAAGTTTACCAAAATGAATGTTTGCTCAGGTAGTGTCCTGAAATATTTTTCGGCAGATGCAGAAGTCTCACTGAGTTCTACACAGACTGCTTGTTGTGCAACTATGTGCCATAATTTTTTATACATGATTTTTTAAATTATTTTTAATATGGAAAAAATATATACATTTTTATTGAATAACTTGAATAAAAAAATCAAAAGCAAAGAAGTGAAGAAATAATAATTTCTGCCATCAACTTCTTAATTTATTTAATTTATTTCAAATATACAATATTTATGGGTCTTTTCAGCTTTTGTGGAAGGGTTCTGATCTGCATGTATTTCAGTTCATTAAACTGTCAAGCAGAATTAATATAAGCTAATTACACTATGAAAGTCCTTTATTTATTTATTTACTTTTTAAGTTAGATACAACTTCTTCATCGGCTCATACCAGCCAAAAGAAACCCGACAATCACAATGCAAAGTCAACCACAGAATAGACTTAATCCTTTGAATAAATTGAATTTGTCCTTCCAACAGAGCTCACAAGAGGATGGATTATGACCCTGCTCTCCACTCCCCTTCGTCCTCTTGATTCTCTTTGTTCTTTTATAATGGAGTCTCTTTAAAACTGTGTGTGATCATTTCCGTTTTAAATAGTGCCACATTTGTAAAGAACATGCATTTGTGGGATGATCTGCAGAGCTGAGAATGTGGGTTGCACCCAGGAAAAATTTGTTACATCTTCTTTGCCAATGCTTATTGGTGTTGTTTGGTGGATTTGATTATTAAAGTCTGAAGAGACAAGACATATTTGAGAATTCACAATTTAAATTTAAATTCTGCAACCAGTGGCAATCCCATATCTCCACAGTCTGGGAACCAAACTCTGTCCTGCAGTGGAGAGGATGAAATGGCCTGCCAACAGTCCTGACCTGAACGCCAATAAGCACTTGTGGTATCAGCTTGAGCATTTTGTTCATTGCCAGATGACTGACTTGCAATGAATCCTGATTAAAAAATGGGATACCATCCAACAGCAGTGTGTGACCAGGCTGGTGACCAGCGTGAGGATGAACTGACTGTTTGCCTGTTTGGTACGTCCACACTACTAAGGCTCCTGTTTATTGAATGATTACATTTTGATTGTTAAACTGCCAATATTTCTTGTTTCTTCAGCCTTCAATCATCCCATGAAACAAAAAACAGTCAACAGAAAAAAAGCTGTTCAGTTCCACACAAGTCTTTCAGACTTTTAGTGGTGCATCCTCTACATATTCAATTCTTGAATTAAAGAAGAAATTGTTGATTGATATAAGGTAAAACTGCAAAGGAATTTGTATTTCATTCATTTTGAAGAATGCAATTTAGCCTGGAAAGACACAGTATATACAAAAAAATGATATATTTGTCTGTGTTTAAGCACTGTATGCTATAAGAAGGAAAAAAAAGTACCATCAGAACATCTGTTGGTAGATATGTATGCACAAGCTGACCCCACTAATACCATTATGAGAGGCTGATGATATACACTGATATGCACTCCAGCAACAGTGATCCTTAAATGCTTAGCCACAAGATGAACAGCAACAGTAGCTCGAGGAGCAAAAACATGGAAGAAAAAAAAGAACATGAAAGAGAAGGCTACAAGCTAAAATATGCTTCAGCACCACATAGAAGCTCCTATAAGACGTAATGACTAAGATGAGTAGACACATAGATCAATAAATGACCAATGCACAGAAGGGGATTGGCAATAACACCAGAGGGGGTAAGCACCAGCTACTGGTTGACAGGGCTGTCACCCGAGACTGCAAAATACTGGAGCACTTGAAGCTGTATAAAATCATCAACTCAGTGAGGTTGTGGAAGACACAGGTAAACATCAGATGTGGTATATACCAAAGAGATGCCCTGTCTCCCCTGCTGTTCTGCATAGGTCTGAACCCTCTGAGCCAGATCATCACCAAGAGTGGCAACAGGTACAGACTACAAAATGGGGTGACCATCAGCCACCTCCTTGACATGGAGAACATGAAGCTGTACACAAGGAACCAGCCTGGCATAAACTCCCTGAATCACCTCACCAGGATCTACAGCAACAACATCGGGATGTCATTCAGACTACATAAGTGTGGGTGGATTGTATCTACAAAATTGAACATGATCAAGACTCATGGGGTTAAACTACTGGAGGACAACATAGCAGATGTTCAGGACAGCTACAAACACCTGGGGATCCCACAGGCAGATGGCAGCCATGAGGAGGCAGCAGGGAGGTCAGCCACAGCCAAGTACCTGCTTTAGAGAGAGCCAGCTCCTCTGTGTGTGTATTATCGCTTAAAAACTTAAGTAACAAGAAGAAGGGGAGTGACAACAAAGGAGGAACTTCAACTAAATGAAGTGTTTATGAAATAGATGGATGTTGCCTCTCAGGATGATGTATGTGACAATGTTGATCCCACAAGCTCCCATGGCAACAGCTGCCAACTTCTCATGTTTCACATTTAGGAGTCACATCTATTTGAGAACAATGCAACACCACATGGGAACCTGTCTGAGTCATTCAGATTAATTATAGCAAACATTTGAAATACGTCTAATTTATCCTTTTTATATGTTGTCTTCTATTTGCAGTTATCAGTCGCTCTGACTTTGACAATGGTCTCAAATAAAATCTTTCTCTCCTCATTATTGTGTTATTTTGTGAGTTAAGGCTCAAATAAAGTAGGTTCTGTTGTTTCCTGTAGTCAACAACCATTTGTCTGCTGCTCCAAACATGGATTGAGTTTAAACTTCTTAATTTCGGTTTTCATTCCCCTCTTACGTCCGTCCACAGAACAGAAAGTATTTCACCAAATATGTGAGGACCAACTATAAGAACAGCTCTTACTTAAACAAAAGCGAACGGTTGGTTGAGTTTGCAAGAAAATGTTTTGCTGCTGTCCGAGGAACAGAGTGCTCGTAATAAATGACTTTGTAGATGCTTGTACACACTAGGCCTCATTCATGAAACATGAGCAGAACAGTTTTGTGTATTTGCTGTGAGCAGGGCAAAATTGTTTCAGCACTCATGAAAATGTTAGTAGTTCTGAACTTTTACACAAACAAAATGATTCATTCCTCCAACCATGTGTAGCGCTTATGTAAATGAGGAGTGCACATATTGCTTGTCATTCTCTTGACTTGATGATGTTAATGCCTTACTTGGACTGTTACTCTCACAATTTGCAGATACTTTTCAAACAAGTGTTTTAGCGCATGGGAATAAATAATAATAAAAAAATAACAAGTTCAACTTAATTGATGGGAACTGGACTTGATAGACACCCACACAGTGATGCACCAATGTTGTCATGAATGTTGGTGAATTCCTGAGTCCAAAGGTTTCAATGTCATGTGAATCACAGAGTCGTCTCAGATAGTCCAACGCTTTAGCAGAAATAAACATACTTGCAGCCTTGTTCAAAGAACTGTCTATACATTTAGATTTTGCATCAATGACAACTGTACAGAGTTGAACATTTTTATTTTTATTTTTAACCACATCAGGTAAATGTATATATAGCTAACTGGTGGGCATGTTCCACCTGGCTTCTCTGCACTTCAAACATTAACAAAGTTGTGCACAGTACAAAAAAAGAAGATTCAAAATCACTCCTATGGGTTGACATCATGGATTATTCATCTATTCATATGTACAGTCAGAGTCTCCACCTTTACACAGCCTTGTTTGGTGGTCCATGGATGGGGTTTATTTGATTAGATTAAATGCACTTGATTGAGCCCAGAGATATACTATAAAATATATTATATAAAATGTGATGATTTGGAAATCGTTTGGAATTCACAACATACCCATTCTTTATAAAAAAAAATAAATAAAAAAAAGGTATGCATTCACAATTCACAATTTCTCACAGATTTTTGATAAGGAGATGATTTATGAGCAAATCTACTCACAGGCTTATTAGGGTTTCACGAATGAGACCCTCTGTTTGTAGTGTGTGATTGTGTGTCCACCAGTTCGACTTAAGAAGGAGTTCAATAAAACAATGCATGTGTATTTGTGTGTGCGCAGCAGTGCTTGACAGCGTGTTTGTCTCTGTGTTTTGTGAAAGAGAACTGCTGGGTTTTGTCTGCTTTGTTCCCCAGGAGTCTGAATCGATTTAAGCCGTCAGACATGAAAGGCTTGAAGAGTCGGGGGGTGAGGGAGACAGGAGGAAGCAGAAACACAGGAAAAAGAAATAAAAGGTAGTTTCCAATACAAACCAGTTTTCATATCTGACCTGCTGCTGGCAGATAGATTTTTCCCTCAAGAGGCATACAGCCTGTCAGGCAGCTTACCATCCCTCGGGTGCTTCAAGTCATGTTCCTCACATCTCATGATATATGGGGGGAACAAAATACTGAAACTGTTGCATTATAAAATGAAAAGAATAAATAAATAAATAAGAACACTTTTTTTGTCAAAAGATAATTTGGAACATATCTTAAAAGTATAAAACCAAAACTATGAAATGAGGTTAGTTACATCAGTTATATTTGCTTCTCTTTTTTTTGTAAATTTCGATTAAGTCTCCTCCCTGGCTGTTCTGGTTCCTCAAATATATCCTTTATTAACATCCCCTTATTAAAGAAGTAAAGCTGAAGTAAAACCTGATACAGAAGCTTAAAGGTGCATCATGCTTTATAAGCAACTGACAAAGCTTGTAGCCCTGAGTATGTTACCTCCCATTACTTGTGATTTTAGAAAAAGAAATATGCAGGATAGAGTACATCATGCTTTTGTCCTTCTGTCATCCACCTTTGCGTTTTCCTGAATCTTTCAATATCCTGCTCTAGCACTGCTTTTTGCTGTATAAAATGCATTGCTCAACTGCTCCTGCCTAACAGTTTCCTAAATTTAGTTCCATCAGCACCATTCTCGACACGCCAAGTTTCAGTTTCACTGTCAGCAAGCATCTGGACAACTTTGCTGCATTTTAGTATAGTACTATATGAACCACAAAATTTTCAGTTAAATTCAGTTTATTTAACAGGCTCATGTCCAAAAGCACAAAAAACACATATTTAAAAAAAAAAAAAAAAAAGCAATAAAAGGAACAACTACACTCTGGGTTGAATATGAATTCAGTGTTGCAACAATGATGTCATCTTCACAAGCAGAAGATAAAATTAAATCAAACATCAAAAAAAAAGAAAGTAAATCTACCAGTTGCTGCAATACAAGTGTCAGGCATATAAGAGCAGGAATAGCTTAGCCAAATGTCATAGAAAATAAGATGCTGATGTACATGTTAGTGCCCTCTGGCGGTGCTCCATTTTTAAATTTCACTGTATTCTCGCTGCCATTTTAGTGGCTGACTTCTTGCCAGCTCAATGTTCTGTGTGTAAATGGATGTGATTTACCAGAGACGCGCATCAAAATAGATTTGATGTGCACCTCTGGCAGAGCGCTGTAGGCAGTCACTTCTGAGCCATTACATGGCGCTTACGGTGCAGTGCGTACAAACACATCTGTGCATAAACTGTGCATGCGAATGTTTGAGGTAAAAATCTGGGATTTATCAATATTTTCTTCCCCAAATTTGATCTTACTCCTCAGACTATGCATACGCACAAATGAGGAAAACCGAACTGACTTAGAAAAAGCAAACACAGACCTTAGTACATGCAAAGCTCCCTTCACAGTTTGTACACAATGTGACATATTTTTGGGGGCGGGGCTTAGCTGGAGGCAAATCATCTTGCTCGCGCATCAACCTCGCCAATGTCGATTTAGCCTATTTTAATGGATTTAACAGATCTTGTTTTAACGGTGTTCATGCTAAAATGGACAAGAAAAACAACAATTTCAGTGGATATGTGAGTACACTCACTCTTCAGAACCAAGAATGTTTAAAAAAATTAACTCTCAGCGAAGGGGACAAAATTCCCCAACCCCTACATTATGAGTAATTGGATGGACAATTTGACAGGATTACCCCCCGTGCAGTTGCGAGATATTTACACGTACTTCATCAAGAGACCAAGCGTCAATCCAAAAGCAAAAACTGAAGGCCTACAAATCGTTAGACACTTATAACTACGTCTTGAATGGACATGTTCAAGCTTTACTATATAA
>JBAMYA010043779.1:0-13037 GCA_037176975.1 Arrhamphus sclerolepis | reverse complement strand
TATATATAGAAAGAATTTGTGATTTTTGTACAACAGCTGTAGTTTTACAATGAACTGGCCCTTTAATGGTAACCATGGTGAGGACATCGCCCAGGATGCAAAAGAGTTAAACAGCTGTGATGTAGAATCACGCCAGATGTTTATCAAGTCGGTTCTGTCATTCTGCAGGTTTCTGTATGGACCGGGCTCATGTCTACTGCATGAACATCCTCTAGACCTCACACAGGAGTGGAAGTGGAACTACAACCCTGAATCAAATAAACTTGGGAAGTGGAAGCTTTCACCACTTTGTAATGATGCCATTCATCATCACCCTTAAAATGTCTCCCGGTATTGAGGATAAAAGTGTTATTTAGTCATATTATACGCAGTTGCAAACATGTCTTAGGTTGTGCAACAGCATCATTGTTGAATTTTAGTTTCAAAATTCTGCACACATTGTCTGGTGTCCCAAAGTCATCGCCCCTCTATGTGGTGACCTCTTTTAGCTTCGACAGAACTGTGTTGGCTTTGTTTTATCGTGCTTTTGTTGAATTTATTTTAGCCTTCTGTCTTGTATCTTGGTTTAGGAATCTGTCCCTTAAAAACAGTCTCAACAACTAAACACTAAAATGGTCAAACGTACTGGAGAGTCTCAGCTGTATCCAGCATCCCAGTATTCTAATCAGTTCCAGAGGATGGTTGGCTCCATCATTAATGATGACCCCCCCCACCCCCTCAATGCTGAGTTGGAGCTGCTGCCATCAGGACGGGGGCTCTTAGTACCAGCATGTACAAGCAGAGCATCTGCGAAATGATCAAGTTAAAGAAACTGACTTTTCTCTGATAGCCCAACCTGGTTTTTATGGATGTCTCTTATATCATTTGAGATTCTCTGTTCTCTGTTTTAATTTCTTTTCTTATATTAGTTTATCCTCACCCCCCATTTTTCCCATCTTGCTTTTACCAGGGTCCGTCCTTCCTTCCTTCCTTCCTTCCAGCCTGAGCACCGTTGTCTCCTCGTGCGTCATGTTGGACGTCCTGCTGCTTGTTTTTACGTCTACTGAAGTTGGATCGCTGTAAGTTGAATCAACCTGATGGTATCTATAAAGTTACCTTGAATCTTGGTGAAATCACCCACCAAACCACCTGTCTGAAATTTGCTTCCCCTTTATTCTCCTCAGCAGGAACTAAGTTGTCCAATGTCAATTAGAAAAGTTAAAAACAAACAAACAAAACATATGAAAAAAACCCAAAACATTTCATCCCCTTCGGCCCCTGCTCCTTCACCCTACCCTCTTCATCCTCCACAGCACAAAACCCAAATGTTGGTCCAGTCAGAGACGGAGCACCTTGTGGAGGTCTCTACCTCCACCTGGCGACAGGTGAGAAGAAGAGGAGCGTGGAGACTCGCGTGTAGACCCCCCCTCTCTCTCCATGCCCCTCTTTCTCTCTTTCTCTCTCTCTCTCCCTCTCTCTCTCTCTCTCTCTGCTCGCCATGAATGAACGCGTCATGTTCAGGTATGTTTTCAAACCTCTGCTGCGCTCCAGCGACTGTCAGCAGCCAAAACTACCGGAGCCGCCGACGCACGCTGTCATCCACGGCTAGAGACGCTACACACGCACATTCAGATTCGAGTCTCTACAGCTCAAGAACAGGTGTGCTTGTTGGTACGAACTTCCAAGGACTGATAAGTGATTAGAAATAATATTGAGAAGAAAAGCCTCAGCCATGGCGGCAATAGGAGATTTTGACCCACTCAACTCCATCGTACCAGCGACAAAGATTGAAATCACAGTGTCTTGCAGGTAAGAAGCTCCTTTATTTGTTTATTTAAACATTTTTGTGGATATCTGAAATTTAAGTCAGTTCTACCATTCCGGATTTTAGGCTATTTGTTATTTCTTGCGCGTAATTTCCTGATTTTCTGTCCCTCTTCTCCTCATGATGCTCATCAGGATTGCGCTTCTTTATCATGCAACTCTATTCTTTTCTCTTTTTTTTCTTCCCTTGGAGGAATTTGCATGTGCTGTGGGCATAGAAGTGCGTGGGGTGCAGCAGCTAACAGGAGCAGGGTTTTTCTCTGAGTGCCCAGGAGAGCTCCGCGGAGCGCGACTCTGTCAGAACAGTAATTCGTGGTTATCTCATCTGCCAGCTGAGAGGAGGAAAATGCACGTTTTCTGTGGTGAAGTAAAGAAATGGGATTCATCTATTTAAACACACAGTCTCCTATTGGCAGAGGAAGCACGCACACGCGCGCACACACAGGCACACAGTGGTCAATTAAGAGTTCCGGCCGCTTTTTAATGATGAGGTCAGCGTGCATGGTGAAATCAATCTACAACCTACAATTCTAGGATTAACTTAAAAAACTAATACGCTAAATATATAAATAAATAAATATATAAATAAATAAATAAACAAACAAACAACTCAGAACATTTAGAGAAAAGATGCTGGAGCAGCCAGTACAAATGTTTCACATGACCTCAGATACAGTTTCAAGCACAACATCCACTCATCTTTACTCACTTCCTTCTGTTCAGGGTCCCTGAGGGGAGAAAACCTATAGTACCAAGATAAAACCACGGAAACATCTTGGAATCAACTGGTTTTCTTTCAGTCCCTTAAATTTTCCCATTAGAACTGTGGAGAGCGCTCTCTGGACCGAACTGCTGCATGCAGGCTCATGAACAGTTCCAGTGGTGTCTGCAAGCCTTTAGCTGTTTCTGGTGGGTTCTTCTTTACCCCACTGAGGAGTCTGCAATGTGTCTTTGGAATCATCTTGGCTGGACGTCCACATCTAGGAAGATTATTAACAGGACTAAACTCTCTCCTTTAATAGGCAGTTTGTCTTAATTGATGGATGACTAAAAAGTTTAAAGCTTTTACTTTTGAAGACTAATCACATCAAGCTCCCAGACATGTTTCTGATACACTCTCAAAAGTGTTACGTAATGCTGGGGGTAGCAAGGCTGGGGGGGCGTAAATCAGCCCCATTAGGGTTAACTCTGAGTTTTCCATTTCACAAAGCGAGATTACTTACTAGTTTAGCCAGTTTCAGAAACTGAGGGAACTCATACTCAGTCTGTTACCATGGTAACTGATTCTGTAAACTAAATTTGGTCAGGAGTAATCGTGCACTTTTTTAGCTCAGCTCTGTCTTCACAACGAAAGACCAGTCCACATTACTGCAGATGCCGCCCTGATCTGCCCGTCAATGTGCTGCTCAATTACCCATCAACTAAATATTGAGATACTGAAACCTAATCCAGAGATGTTATTCCACCCTTTTCCGACTGAGAACCATGGTCTCAGATTTAGAGGTGCTGATTCTTGTCTTCACACTGTGAACCGTTCAGGTGAGAACTGAAGGTATACGCCCGCCCCATGATGCCAACACTACCACATCATCTGCAAAAAGCAGAGATAAAATTCTGACACCAGCCAATATGCTGCACCTAGAACCACCTAGAACTTCTGTCTATAAAAGTTTTGAACAGAGTCTGAGGGAGTCCTGAGGGAGTTCAACCTTCACCTGGAACGAGTCCGACTAGAACGTTGACCAACCTCTCTCTCCTTTTGTGAATGATTATATAGCCCATAGCAACAGACTCAGCACCCTGTACTCCCCACACTTTCTTTTTCATATCGTCCAAACTTTACTGATTTGGTTTGGTTGTCTACTAATTATCCACACATCATCAAAGGAACGTGACTGTCACTATCCTCAGAACATCAGTTAGAAATTTTAAGAGTAAGTGCTCTCTATGAACCACCTTTCAGTGGAACAGAGAAGTGACCTTTGGCTGTAGGAGGCGTGCCTTCCTCAACACTTTGAACAATGGGAACAAAGAGAAGTATTCCAGTAACTTTGAAAAGAGCCAAATTGGCATGGCTACATGATTTGGTCAGATGCCAGTTGGATGTTCTGGTATCCAGTGGTGTGCAACAGATGAAATGGTGGCCATGCGGTCCAACTCAACAGAGGCTATGACAGATGTTGGTGAGTGAACAAACCTGGTCTGATGAATGTCCATGCATCATGTACACACTAAGGCATATATGCATCTACAAGCTGCATTGTAGGAAGGGAAGGCAAGTTGAAGAAGAGTTGGTGTGACACCTGGGGAAATGTCCATCCGGGAACGCCTGGGTGTAAGCATTCATGACAATGTTAAGACGGCAGAGCAGGTAAACCCCTTCATGGCAACAGTATTTGCTTTTACTTTTCATTGATATAGTATTTTCAGTAGTTTTACAAAGAAGACTGAACACCACTCAGGGTCTATGATGTATTAATTAGATAGAAAGCCATGGTCTAATATGGCTCTACATAGACACCACGTGCATTTGAGACGGAATTAAAGCATTTACTGACATAATAGAAGAGACATCTATCAAAATATTTTGTCAAGATTGATTCCTGGGTCACAGAAAAGAGGGTGGAGGAGAGAGGAGATGAGGAGGCACAAATTAAACAAATGAGATGCACGTACAGTCTCTCTGTCTCCCTCACATGGCAACACACTCAGCACCTCTATCTCCCTCCTCTTCCACAAACACCCACACATCCCAGCAGTTTGACAAGAGTTCACCATTTCTGCCATTGAGCCTTCATGAACTGTATTGCCTGAATTATTGTGGATAATATGACAATTTACTGAACCTTAATCACATTATGTTTTTGAGTTATAGGTCGTGACTTTGAAGATATTAACTACTGATAAATATCTAAAATGGTATGGTTAACTATCCATGTGAGTGGTTGCATGAGAGTATTTCAGTATTTCTGCTGCACCCACACATGCATGCATTGTTTTCAGAGTTTGCAGTCTACTCTTTGGAGACGAGGACTGCTCATGCATATTGTCAAAAATGCAGTTAGAATAATCAGAAATCATCTGGGGATCATGGATCCCAGAATGATGCCGCACTAATTGCAGCCTGCTCCAAAAGGTCTACATTTCCTTGAGGAATTTCCACCGAGCTTTTCTCCATTAAAAACAAACAAACAAACAAAATTTTTACTTTTCACTCTGGTTTGGATGCTGTGCTGTTAAAGATACTACTGTAGGTAATTCGGACAGTTTCTTAGTAACCATGACAACAGGGAAGCTGTTTCCTGAACACCAGACATTATCTATATTATCAAGACAAGATGAAGAGGAGACATGAAGGATGAAGGGCAGGAGTAAAAATTAAAGCAATGCAAATGTCTACCAAAAAAATCAATGAATGAGAATGAGAATGGTTAGTGTCTTCCACTAACCATCGTGGGAGCACTGAGAGGGATGCAACAGGAATACTGGGATGTAGAATTCGGAGTTCTATAAAGTTGGACCTGTTGGACAAAATCCAGACTCCAATATCTTGAATTAAGATGACATGTGAATCTACAGACTGCTGAAAGAGTGATTTGAGAAAAGAAGGAAGAACTGCAGTGCTTGTTAACACCAGACTGTGCAATCTTGGGCATGCTACTGTGAAGGAGCATCTCTGCACCTGGATATGGAACTTTTGGCTCAAAATCCCCTGGAAGAGTTTTTGCCAATGCCTTCATGGTGATAACTGGAGATTTCAGCCACGACATTTTATTCTGCTACAATATAACTTTCCTTTGGGGATTAATAAAGTATTATTCAATTTAATTCAATTTAACTTAACAAAACATCATTGTAGTTGAGCTCAGACTGTGTCCTTGTGGAGCACAACATTTACAAGAAGCAGTCCTTTGATTCCTTTTAGAACCTGACTTGCTAAGTGCTAGACTGGATCTGCTGGAGGAATGATGTCACCGTTAGTCCTGCTGTCCATAACTGAGAGGGAGGCTTACTGTCATTATAGAGTATTTTATTGAAATTGTTGCTCAATGCAGTCTTTGAATAGTTATTGTCATCTTCTACTAAAGTTCCAGAGCACACAAAATGTTATTCAGACCAGTCCTAAGACAATGTGAAATGAACATTCTGGCAGTTTTAATCTAGATCCTTGTTCTCTGGTTAGAAATGTTATAATTGGGCAAAGGTGTGCAGCTACGTTAGAGACGCATTTGTACAATGTTCTACAACTGCCGTCTTTCACTTTCATCGTTTTACTGAAATGAGGAAAATCCTGTCACAGAGTGAAGAAGAAAAACTAGTCCATTCATTTGTTACATCCAGATTGAACTTCTGTCTTTGTTGTTACGTTGCCCAAACCAAAAACATGCAGCCAGAGTTCTGATGAGGATTACCAGGAGAGGTCATATTTCCCTTCACTGGCTTCTCATCAAATTCAGAATAAAATTTTTAATTCTTCTCCTCACATCTTAAGGACCTAGCGCCCTCTCAATGAACTTTTGGTTCTATCTCTTCCCAATAGAGCACTTTGCTCTCAAACTTCAGGCTTAATTGCGATCCCAAGAGTTTCTAAAATAGAAAAGGAGGCAGAACTTTCAGTTATCAGGCTCCTCTCTTGTGGAACCAGCTCCCAATTAGCGTTTGTGAAGCAGACACCCTCTCTGGCTTGAAGATTAAGCTTAAAACCTTCAGTTTTGATAAAGATTATAGAGAAGAGATATCCTCATTGATGTTGTGTATACTCCTTTGGGGGGGGGTGTCATTATTTGCCGAAATGCATTGTGCTTTGCGTGCATGGCATCGGGTCCAGTGCTCCCATCAAAAGTTGACAAATTTTCAACTTTTGAAGCATCAACACATGCAGCCAGTCAGGTAGCCTGAGCCTAGACAATGAAATTGTACATTGGGGCGGGTCTATAGCGGTTTGTATCCGTCTATGACGTCTATATTATTATGATCAAAGTTTGTGGTCGCATAGAGACACAAGTCTCAGAAGTAAAGTTTAAGGAAGTTTAAGGAAGTGTCAGAGATACTGGGTGAATCTGGTATGTGTGTCAGAGGACGGCAGTGATGTGTCGCTCACAAACGAGCCAGCTCAAGCCGATGTTTTTAAATTTACAGTTTGACCTCGTTGTTTGCGCATCACTTCCTCCAGTCTCAGTTGTGTCATTCTTTTCAGGTTCATTATCATTTTACGTATATTTACTGTAACAGATTAGAAAATCAGAAGCCAGTAGTATTATTTAAGCCATACTTTGTTAAACATATGAGACCTGCTAGCAGTATTTTATTTCTACATACCAGGGCCATATAATTGAGCTAATTCTTTATTTTCTGGGTAAATTTCATTTTGACTGTCCTTTATTTTTCTTCTTGGAAAGCAGCAACCTCAGACGGCAAACAGTCCAGAAAGCACTGGTACAAGAGCGAGGTTGAATATCAGTTGTGGTAAATCATCGATTAAAAAGACTGTGTTTATTAAGTAGAGGCCAATTTAATGTATAAAAGATATAAACATATTGGAAGGAACAAGAAGCGCATATAATCTGTATAATGTCAGTCATGTGTAAATGTAAAACCTCAGGGTGAAGGCAGTTATAGGAGCGTATTCACCACTATTTGTAGATTATCTGCTTTTTGTAACTTTCAACTTATTTATTTTCAGTTTGACTTAACTCAAATGGCCATAACGCATCGTAAACATATAAACTCAGTTTTACACAAATACCCCGACATTTCAAAAGATGCACTTGTGGAGAAGAACTAAGGGACTTGTAAGACCTCTCAGATATGATGCCCATGTAGGGCGCCAGTTGCTAGGTGACCAAAAAAAGCTTTCCAGGAAGTGGCTTTCAGCTGTAGTTGTCTTGATGACGAGGAGGGTAAGTGGAGCAGCAAAACAGACGTCTGTGATATTGTCCAACTCTGACAGGAGCTGGAAGAGTTCAGGCTCGTCCAGAAACTGCAGCTGAGCTCTGACAGTTCACTCCAGAAGAATATTTCACTGTGAAAGTAGAAATAATATCATACTTCCACCACTTTTTGGATATATCTGTTAAATATATCTGTGAAGATTCCTTCCGCACCTAAAGCTTTCCTCTACCTATTCCCTCTCACAATATGTATCTGCATTGAAATTATACAGCAGCCTAGAAATCTAGATGTACTGCTGGCAAATTAGAATCTGCTCAGCAAGTCTGTCGAGCTAGCCTCCTTGAGGCTCATTGATTGTGCCCAAAAGTCTTAGGGAGCCAATCAGATCAGTCTATCCTTGTAGAGAGTCTCTGAGAGGTCTTAATGCCATGACAACAGAGCTGCAATGTTGCAGTCTGGACGGTAAACAAAGAAGATGGCTGCAGATGAGGATCGCTTGGATCGCTTTTGGATGTGACGGTTAATTAAAGACTTGGACTTGAGACTGTGGTTCATGAGGTCTACATCATTTACAAATGATAAGAGACATCTGGTAAACTTAGCAATAAAGGAAGCTATTCAAGAAGTAATCCGACCATGGTCTTGTGTGGGCTGTCTGTCTCACGTTAGCTGCAGCCAGCTTTGTTACACACGGTTACGGTTTTGGTTGGAGTGTTGACCACCTGTGTGCAGCACATAAAGTGGTTAATCCAATCCTGACACCTCAGGGTCGCAAAACACAACTGTTGCACAGTATCCATGAAAGACTTTCACCAGTCACTTTGTCAATTACTCTGTAAAACTTACAAAAGAATAAAATGTCTTTGCATGGACCGGAAATGAGCCTGGATGTCAAGATTTTTGAGCAACACTGCAGAGTGTAACAACACTTGAACCTGAGAGGTGCCTACTTGCTGAAAAATTACAACAGATGCCATGGATACTGTGTTGCATGTGTGTTGCATCTGACAGATAAAACTTAAAACAGAAAAAAACTGTCATACCTATCCATATGCAACACCTGAAGAACATCAATTGAATGAGATGCACAACAATAAATCATCATTCTTTTATGAGGTGTCGGGGAAATTGATAAGCTCATTAAATTTACACACTGACATTGTCAACTTTTCTTTTCCCAGCTTTCATCCCTGCTTTAGCTGCAGCAGCTTTGTTCCTGTCCGCCGCCTATTAATATTAAATTTGCATATTTATTTCAGGTCTGTTCCTTTTGTTAGGAATATGCACCTCCAACTCCATGACTTTTATAGCTCATCTGTTGCCAACATTGCACATCTAGAGCTGAAAAATACGGCTTTTATTGCTGAGTTAATTCAATTTAGGAATACTGCTCAGAGAAAATTGCCACAATTATAGTCTCAGTGAAAGGCAGAGCGTCTCTAAGTTAAGATCACAAAAAGTTTCTCTCATAGTGGATTCTCTGCACCATTTGTTACCCACATTGACAGAGATGCCGCCTTCTCTGCTCTTCATTGAACTGTCTTTCCTGTCTGCCCACACACAGAAGAAGCCATCCAGCTCCACCAGAGAGTCCAGTATATCTTTATGGAGCCAGGATTGGTTAAAAACACAGCAGAAAAGGGTCTGTACTCGTAGCAGTAGATCTGATATTGCTTTAGGTGATCCTCTGGCAATGCTGTACGTTATTAGCCAAATTGCATTGGATGATCTCCAGTAGACCCATTGGCGGTGCATCCCCCTTGTGTTAAAGCTCTAGCATATCCTCTAGGTTGAATGACAGGTGCAATTCTGTTCCTTTCGTTGGTGACATGGGGTATCTTTCACACAGTACTTCACCAACTACTATGAACAGCATCAGTGTTGCAGTCCTTGGCTGAGGGCCACGGTCCGAGGGATGTCTAGTCCTTGATGAGGTGAGCAGTTAGTTGAGTTGGCAAACTTTACAGTTTGACAGCACAGGGCAGCACATGGCTAGTCAAAAAACTGCAGGATGGATCAGGCACTGCTTCTCAGCCTAAGGACAGATCAGTGTTTCTCTTGAAGTCTTTTGACATGGATGTTTAGCAATGCTGTCACTCTGCACAAACACAGACAAACACAAGTTTACAATCATAAACCATAAAAATGCCGCTGCAGTGCATTGCAGCCCAGGTTGCCAGCAGAGCAGCGCCACCTGAAGTGTTGTTATCAGAAGAAAACCGTTGGAACGGCAGTAACTCAACCAGGTTTTACCAGGGTTTAGAGAAGAATTTTATGTCTGTTCATATCAGTAGGAAAGGTTATAACAGCATTTCAAACAAACTATAATTCCACAATAATAGATTATTCACAAGTGGAAAACATTCAAGACAACTGTATATTTTTCAAGAAGTGGATGCCCCAACAACTGCAAAAAAACCAAGAGCTACATCTCAGACTCTGTAGCTCTTAGTTGATGTGAAATGTTCAAGCAAAACTATCAAAAGACTGAACAAGTAGGGCTTGTGACAAAGGTTCTTCTCTCTATGAAGAACATGGCAGGACAGCTTAGATTTGCAAAGTTGCATCTGAACATTCAAATGCTGAAATGTTGTGGCAGGACCTTAAAAGAGCTGTGCATGAACACACGTCTGCAAAACTCAATGACGTGAAGCAGCGCTGCAAAGAAGCATGCAAAGAAAAATGCACCAACAAGCTGGTGAAAGACTGATAAAATCATACAGAAATACAGTAGATTGCTCCACGTATTACTTCAGCAGTTTGTTCTGTCTGCACTTGTTGTGTTTCATTATCCTGATGTGTAAACACACAAATGTTATTTGATCATTAGTAACAATATGGAGGCTCTACTTTTCTGAAGAGTTTGAAAGACTTTCAGTTTGTTTGGAATGTGAGCATGTATAATGAATATTAGCCTCTGGGGATGCTCCGGGAGTATGGGATTCTGGATCAGTTTCTACAGGTTATATTCTATGGATTACAAATGGAACAAATGTGGTCTGGATTTCTGGCAAATGAGTTGGATTTGTTTCCAGGGCAGGGCGTGTGGAGGGCAGGGCAGGAGGCGGAGCCTTGTACACAAATGTTGAGGTGCAGCCGTGATCTACGAAGGGAAATTGTTGATGTGCGTACGTAGGGTTTTATAAATCATCAATTTTTTTTTTTTGGTGCACACCATTTTCAGCTTTTGAGTTTACACACACTTTTAGTATAGATCCTACACAATGTTTTATAAATGAGGCCCCAGACTCTGTGGAGGGAGACACATGCACGGCAAACACAAAGTTTATGTCACCCATAATTTTGACAGAATACATAGTTACACAGCTGATAGTTTATCTCTTTACTCAAAACACACAAACAGATTTGTAAGAGCAGCAAAATACAAGTACATGCAGAAACAAAGTTTTATCTGAATATAACCTGTCCCTGTAGGATTTTCAACAGTCAATGTACTTTTTTGTATTTACATTTAGTGAGAATGCTTCAAACACAATCATCGCATACCATAAGATAAATACATTTTATTTTAACAGCACAATTGTGTTCTGTATTAAAATAAGAAAAAAATAGTTAAACAAATGAACAGATTTCAGATTTTTAAAGGCAGCCAATGAGCATATTTTGTGCGAGTTTTTAATGTCCTTTTATGAGTTGAGTGCTGCATTGCAGTTGTGACTGTTGAACAGCCCAGTTGGTGTCTTGGTTTTAAAAAGTGACATTGACAGGACTTTCAGAGTAAAATGCCAGGTAGGTCACTGAGCGCAGGGAGCCAGTATATCTCAGTTGGAAAATGTCATTCACAGGCTCTGGTTGGATACCAAACTTCCTCCACAACAGGCCTTTAAGCTGTCAGACACTGGGTTTTTCTTTACAAGCAAAAGCCTTTGTCTTCTAAATGAGATTAGTGCACCACAGAAGTTACGGTTGAAAGAGTGGATCTCTGCTCTTGGTGGAAAAATCACAGCACCAAACAAAACCTCTTACATTCTTCAGATGAAACATGGGTGGGCTTAGCTGTTTGCATATCTGATTACTTTGTTGTTTCAACTGGAAAGTAGTTCTCTCTAGAGATTTGATGTCCGTTGTTTTTCATGTTTGTGTTAGATGTCACATTAACAGAGTGGAAATCCTGCTAACAAGCAACCTCTAATCAGTTCCAATGTTCACCCCAAGAAGAGTAAAACAGAGAAGCTTAACAGGAAATCTTTGTCTGGAAGAAATGATAATATTTCAGCATATTTATGCTGTATGTCTATGCGCTGTGTTTATGAAACTAGACTAAATGCTTGGCCATGACGTTGGCCATCAACTCTGAAGCAAGTTTCCTTACAGCATGCCAACATTTGCATCAGACAGTAAAAACCAAGTAGTCCGACTTTTATTTGAACATCAAGCTGCTATAAAATATAGAAATGTCTGTCTGTCACTACTGAACTGGGACTGGATATCAGTAGTGTTTGAGGCTTCAAACATGAAATATAAAAACTATCTGCTGTTGCAACATTTCAGAGATATGTCCTTGCTCAGTATTGTTTTTTTTGACTTAAGTTCTATTGAATGAATTTCTTTCTAGTGGGTTTACAATTTTCACTGGTGATACACGTTTCCCGATTATACTTGTGACATATATATATTCTTGCACTCACATCCAGGTCCTCATTGAGTTGGCATGTGCCAGCTGCTTGAATGGAACCACCAGGATAAAGTCCAAGTAAGGAGGCCACCATTAAGCTGAAAAAAACAAATAAAAAAACAAATAAGCTTTGGGAAGCTCAACATCAAAAGGTCTGGAAGACCAACCCCAGTAGATGATCACAGAATCCCTTTCCTTGGTGAAGAAAAAACTCTTGGCAACAAAAGTCAAAAATATTCTGGAGAAGGTAGCTGTATCATTGTCAACATTTTACAATCAACAAATGCCTTTATGAATGTAAACAGATTAGACCAGTGATTCTTAAGTGGTGGGTTTTGACCCAAAAATGGGTCACAGACCCATTTTCAGTGGGCCATGGGCCTGGTCAAAAAAAGCTAAAATTTACATATTTTTGAGTCTTCTCAGAAGTTGGACTGTTTATGAAAAGCAAGAAGGTATTGTCATTTTGGTTCATCCTTGAACGTGTGTTTTTGTCTTGGCATACTGTGATTCTGGACTATCTCAGGTTCAAACTGAACCACCTTTTCATGAAATTGATTTGAGATGTTGAAAAAAAAAAAATCCAAAATTTTAGTTGAAGAAACAGTAGAACTCAACAGTGTTTTATAGTGAAACTAAGAACCTTTCACAGAACACAATGTTGGTCCTTAAGAAAGCCAATTCTAAGTGAGGTAATTGAGGGAAG